>SNQJ01S0042832.1:9601-44355 GCA_010110895.2 Picea sitchensis
TTCACCGCAGGTTCCAAGTATGAGAAGGTGGATGGAAATTTTCCATAGAACTTGCGGTACCCAATCTCGTCATCCATGACGTCTCATTGCTGGTCCATGAGCCTTAATAATGTTCCACCCTTTAATTTCTGAAATCGAGGAGACAATTGATACAATAACTACTACTTTGTTTTACCCACATTTTTAAAGTATTTCCATTTTTAAAGTATTGTCATTATTACTCTAATTCTTGTGATCATTATCAAAGGTTATTTAACACTTTCATTGCGTCATAAACAAAGATGTGATCACACGGTTTGTTTTACAATAGTTCACACCATTGCAAGATCTGGAATTTACTGTCAATTGCCTGAAATTTCAATGTTTGATTAGATGCCACAACCACACATCTATCACACTCCTTTTCTTTTGCCCAAAATATAATTCTGGTGTTCGATTTCTACAAAGATACTTTACTAGCACAATCCATCGAATTTCGAATAAACAAGATCGTTGGACATTAATTCCGAATAAATGAATCACACATAAACAAGAATAAACTAATCACACATAAACATTAATTCTGAATAAAGGAATCACACATAAACATTAATTCTGAATAAATGAATCACACATAAACATTAATTCCGAATTTCGAATAAACAAGATCGTTGATTAGATGCCACAACCACACATCTATCACACTCATTTTCTTTTGCCCAAAATATAATTCTGGTGTTCGATTTCTATAAGGATACCTTACTGGCACAATCCATCGAATTTCGAATAATCAAGATCGTTGGACATTAATTCCGAATTTCGAATAAACGACTGCAATTCCTTTTCAAATGTACTACAAGTTTGCATTCTGCGATCACAAGGATTGATGGATAACAACCTGTCTTGCACACATGAAAAGAGGCGATGCCTACAACCATAACATCTTGAAATAAGATTTTTAACAGGCGGAAAACGAAAAAAAACTTCTAAAACCAATGATCCCAAATTTAAACATTAATAAATTTATAAACGAAAATGGTTGATAATTTAATTAAACCTTAACAGCCTTTGGGACAGAACTTCTCTGTTCAAATTCGATAAACGCATAAGCATTCGCTCCCTGTTCCAAATATTTACCAGCAACAGAGGAGTAACTTTATAAACATTTGATATATTATTCTTTGGAGCAAATTTTACTGCTTACAATTTGAAAACAAAAACAGCCAACAGACTATTGTTTACTATAGATGTAAAAAGAAGAGAATGAACACCTGATTGATGACTCCAATTTTTCCTGATGGAATTCTGCCGAACCTTTTGAACACCTTATTATCATAGGTTATATATATTTACGCCTAAAGGCGTACACCTATTGACAATGGGCACAATTAATCATCTTTTAATCTAAATTTATAATTTGATGGCTAACAATTCAAGATGCTGGCATATTCTTAGTCGTCCTTCCAAATTAATGAATGTGATTTACTATTCATAATTTACTTGTATTTTTGAATGCATCAGTTATCCGGTTTACTTTTTAACATTTACCTAATCATATTAAGAAATTACTGTAGCACCATATGATTGCCACGTTTAAAAGATTAACCTTTGAATTTCCTCAGCTATCAAATTTCATATTGGATGGCCAACACATGAGCGTTTCATTTTCTGCTATCACGTTTATGAAACGTGGCTCCCAATCTCTTCACCTATAATCTACAAAAAAAAAGAAGTTGGTGCGTGTCCAGGAGGGGCATAGTCTTGAACGATCAAGGAGAGGCAGACACAGTTTCTATTAAACCAAATACCAGCAACGAGATACCAAGTTTTGGTAAGGTTCCACGAGCAACCAGTTTGAAAATGCGGCGTTTGAATCAATAGATCAGGATTTTAATGATGACCAGCCGCTTGTTTTTCTGTGACTGTGATGGTTGAGTAATTGATTTAATGCTCTTTCAATAAATTGAATCCCATATAAAGTGATTATTGAGTAATTGATTTAATTCTTTTTCAATAAATTGAATCCCATAGAAACGAGAAGTGCCTTTTGGCTTTCGGAAGAAATCTATCAAAAGTTTTTCAAGATTATTTAAATATTAAATTATATTGATTTAATTAAATTAACATGCACACTATATCGTTTTGGAATTACACGATTGCGTTTCAATATTATAGAGTTTTAATAAACATAGGAGCTAAAAAAATCAACAGTACAATGCTTTATACATATAATCCTTAAATTGCCTTTCATTAAAGGATATTGTTCAACTTTGACCCAAACTGCTCTCTTTTCCAGGTTAGAAACGGTGCTCCTGTTAATTACTAATTACTAATTTTGATTAATAATTTAAAATATACAGCAGTGATGGGTAAATGGGTCCTTTAAATTACTGTAGTGATACCGTGTCCCTGCAATCTATGTTTCTTTAATTAATATGTAATACATATTACATGTAATATGTAATACATATTACATGTAATATGTATTACTATATATCATTGGCAATTTGTGAATCTATATTATATTTCAAGGAGATCAATTTATTCTATAACTCTCTAACCTCCTAATTTACTTTTTAATATACTTAACTAATATACTTAAGAGGATGACAACTTCTATATTGATCATCATTGGAAAGTTTCAATGATTAGGCAAGTAGTATCCACACCCACTTGGTATTAAAATGTGTCACTCCTATGGAGATAAATTACGGCCATTATTTTTATTCCAAACTTATCCTCTTCGTGGATCCATTAATCTCTCTCATTTGTAGTACATGGTTGGAGGTACTCCACTTCATCCACCTCTTTTATTTTATTTTTTTAGAGATGTCCTTCTCTCAAATTAACTTCTTCATTGATTTGTAGGTATCATTTTAGTATTAATAAGGACATTATTAAGGGGAAGAGTTTCCTAACCGTTATATGCATTCTCCCAATTTATAGTAGTGATAATGTTATTTATTATATGAGTATATGAGAATGTTAGATTTATCCTTCTTCCACAATATAGAAGGGGATATAGAAGTGTATTATGGTATTTCATATAAACTATAAAAAAAATAAAAATTAATATTGAGATTATAGATAAAAAAAGAGTAAGATGAATATTGTCTCATAATTATAATATATGATAAATATTTTTAATAATTAGACTATATATAGAAAGTTAAACAAATATATGTTTTTTATTTTCATTTCACTCTTAATATATTTTCCAATGTAAAATTAAATATATTTTCGAATGTGAAACTAATTACATGTGCATATTAAAATGAGTTCAAGATTCTTGAGTTTTTATACTAAATTTTTTGAAAGAATTATTGTAACCATAAAATCGAATCATTATAACGAACTTCACCTAGTTTTAAATTTAAAAAAAAAAATTAGAACTTTTCAATTTACATAGAAACCAAATTTAAAATATTATTTATATATCAAATTTAAGATAATATTTATATATCATTAAATATGTCATTTATAATTATTATCGAACATTTAAGATGTCGTTTATAATGGAAAAGAATTAAGTGAAAAATTATGACAACAATATGTATAAAAAATAAAAAAATTATAAGAAACTTTAAATGTTATTTTTAAAAATTTATATAAATATTAAATTTAATATATATTTAAATAATATAAAATAAACTTAATACATATTTAAGTAATAAAATAATAATAAAAACATTTTTTTAATACCTCGGTGAGGGAATTATATGAATCGTGATTAACGAAGATTTAGTTGCTTTACCAATTGCAAGATCGCTCGAGTGAAAATTTAGAAAGAAGTGGTATTGTGATGCCACGTGAGAATGATGGAGTTTCCAACGATTGAACCTAGAGACCAAAGACAATGTGTCAAAGAACCTCCCTTAAAAAAACACCTTTGGTATGATTAAACACTTTTAGGCCTCGCATCACCTTGTCTTCCTCACATCACATTTCTCTGTACAAGTTTGAAGTATCATTGTAGACATGTATTCCCTATGTAAATAAATAATGAGTGACCCAACAAAATAATAGAATATATTTAAATAGTGAATGAGACAACAACATGAATAAGGGTGTATAAACACTATCCATGTCAAATGGATCAAGGTTGGATGATTCTAGTCAAAGAAAACCAACTTAGATATCAAAAGCAAAGTTACAAATATTGAAATTTTCATTTGAGTTTTCATTTTCTTTATACCATATGCATTCATTTGAAAATACAAGGATGACTCGCCCTTCCAAAAATTTGAATGAATATTCACATCAAATTGAATGGATAAATTTGGCTACATGCTAATATGTATATCTAAAATGATGGTGGAGTAAATATATTATTTAGTAAATGGGTAGTTCATGACCTAAGTAGAAACATTTTTCTTCTTTGGTCTTGTGACTTGATAAGTTTTATAACAAATTAATATTTTCAAATTGAAGTGGCTATAACTGACTATTTATGTAGGTCATTATACCCATAATTGACTAGAAATGTAAAATGAATAGTTAGTTAGTTGATCCGGATTATTTTCGGCACGAAATGAGAGTGAAGATATAACACAAAAATATTCAGAGATATTGCAAGATAAACAACAATATAACAAAGATGTATTGTAAATATAACAAGACTCACATATATACAATAATACATGATTTCTATTAATGAAATAAATGTACAGAGACTGTAAAAATATAGAGTGAAAGACTCACTAGAATGGTGGCAGTTTATCTCTTACAATAGATGTGACGGCTACTCGAATTTGCAAAAAGTTTTTTTTTTCAACGAGGCTCCAAAGAATTTTTTTATCATAAAGAAAATCCAAAACCCTAACCCCGGAAGATGAAAAGCCAACAGTTTTGTGGACCCCGTTTTGGGTAGTTTGGTGTATCAACTTCCCGAGGGCGTAACTTTGGCATACGATCTTTGTTTGGGGCGCACGATAGCTCGTTGGAAAGGTATCATCGAGGATATTCATTTAAGGGGATCAATCATATCCTTTGGATATCATTGAGAAACTCTATCCCAAAAAACCTTCATTTAGGCCCTCAAAATGGACCTGGAAGTTAAAAACTGCTAAAAATAGTAAATTACCAAAATTGTCAGAAAACTGTTTTGAGCCAGTTGGAAAAGGTGGGTGGCCACCGATATCCACTTGGATAATTAGTAGGCTTCATCATCCAATGAAATGGAAAATCAAGAAAAAGTAGCTACTATAACAATAACATAGTCTCTCCCTCGGATGGGGTGACACGTGGCAAGGAGGTGACACCGGGCTTAGCACTAAGCCTGGGTTTAAATGTCAATGGCCGCCACCCACGCATCCGCATTTACGATGGTGGAAGGCCATAGAAGCATCATAATGGTGGAGGGACTCCTCCCTTGAGCGACCATTTATGACCTTGGCGTACTCAACATGGTAGGGGTTAAAGGCGGTGAAGGGATCTCGGCGTCTGGTTATGTGTTTTCATATGCTCCGGCTTCGGCTCTGATCCTCGCTTGGAGGCTCTGGTGCAGTTCTGCATTCCTCGTGCCCTGGCTCACCACCCTTTCATTGCATCTTGGCAAGGATTTTCTGAGCAGTTTGTCTTCGTGTGTGTCGAGACAGAGTCGGCCTGCTCGTGCTCTGAATTGGCCACTGCCCGCGTCCTGGCTTTCATGCTTATCTCTGCACACGCTCTGCACTCTCATTCACCCCCATGAAACTATGGTTAGAAAAAGAGGAAGTCCTCTCTGAGGCTAATCTTGGAATGCCCACAAGGCACAACGGCGACGGAAAGAGAAGTTTGAACGGGCTCTGGCAATGGTGACCTCCATGCTTCGGAAGAAGGCTCGGGCTGAGAAATTGGCGCTACTTGCCACCATCGCCGAAACGGGAGCTGGCTGCAGCAAAGAGAACAAAGCTATGAAGGAGGATGGAACATAGGATATGTATCCTGCCTGTATCATGGAGGAAGACCCGAATCTGGAGGACCTGTCGACAGTGGAGGCCCCCCGTGCCACAGGGATGACTTGCAGGGAGGAGAGCAAGCCCAATTTGGGCATGGATGAAGATTTTCCTGGCTGCATTGTGGAAGAGGTTCCTTGGCAGGACCTTGAAGCGGCATTGGAAGTGCACAAAAATTACTCGATGGGAAAGGATGTAGAGGGTGGTGTGAAGCAGAGGGAGTTCGACGACGCGACTGGCGGTCTGCACGGCTTTCTCCTCCGTGCGGAGCACCTGTCTCTGGTGTTTGAGCTCTGAGGCCACATGTCTGACCTGGAGCATCGTGCCCTCCTCATGGGCCAGTGCCTGGACATGCTTCTCAATGCTTACTCCAACGCTCCAGCTCAACGAAAGTGCCCCCTCTGCGCGCAGTCTTTTGCCATCCCGGTTGGATCCATGTGGATGACTCACGATGGCGACAGGTCACCGAATACCTAGGTTTTATGCTATCTTGGTTTCTTAGTTTCTATGCTACTGTTTTACGCTCTTCTGGACTATAGACATCTGTCCTGGTTTCCTCCGGGTAGGACAGATGCCACTATCATACAACTATTATTTGCTTTGCACCTATGCTGGTTTCCGGTTATCAACAACATTTTTGGTGACTCAAACCCATGACATTGTATATCTTGTTAAAGTTTTTTGTTAATATAATATAGCAGGCTTTCCCTTTTTTATTTAAAAAAAAACAACAACAACATAGTCTCTCTCTCTAAGTATGGCATTTGATAGCTTCAATTGGAAGAAATTGCTAGAAGTGTAACAAGTTGTAGAATGTCCAAAAAGAGCCAACAAACTCATCCCAAATCAAATAAACCATTTAGTGGTTAGATTTAGCTTACATTTAATCGATCAAGGATGATTAACATGTGTATATTGACCCAAGTATTTGCAAGTATGTATTGATTCACTATGTTAGTACTTTCCCAATGTAAATTGAATTGAATTCCTTCTATTATATTTTTTTGGGAAAATTAATAGATATGCCATCAAAGTGTTTGGTTTAATTTCTACTTGGTGCCTCCCTATTTTTAGATTTGCATTTTTTTTGTGTGTTGGTGGAATCAACAACATGGGCGATCCACTCATCCCACAAGCATGGAGCATGAGTCAGATGAGGTGAGAATCGAACTTGAGACCTCCTTTACATATTTCCTTCATTAAAATGACACTCGCCATTCGGTCTACACCCTTGCAGGCTATATTTTCATTCTTAAATCACTTTGCATTTTCATTTATAGATTTTTGTACAATTTCATTGTTTCCATTTGATTCGGGGTTTGGCTTGGAAATGATAAACCTTTACGTCCTAAGCTCAAAGGAATCACTAGTTGGGCTGTGAAATTTGACTATTGAGTTTAAATTGTAGTGTGTTAATAATTCTTAGAAGACTTAAATTGATTTCTTATTTTTTATTTAGTTTAGCATTAAGAGTATGAAAATGAGAAAGGTTGAACAATTCTATGCCCTCAATGTATATTACTTTATAATATAGTGAATAAGAGAGATCAACTAGAAGTTTTGTCAAGGTTTTATTCATTCATGTAGACATGGAAACATAAACATGAATTTTGTTTTCTTGATATTCCTACTATATTGAAGTCCAATCATAACAAAATGGAGCAATCAATGAGATTATCTCCCACTTGAATATTTAAGGTGTTTAATGTAGGGTTGTCAATTCTCACCATTAATATTTAGGACAAACTTGACGAAGCACCCCCTGCCTTGGCAGGTTCTGCACAACCTCCTGGTCATAGGATCGTTCCTTATCTCCCGGAGAGTCTGATTAACTCTTTGAATTCCCCACAGGAAATCACTCATAGTCGCAAGTGTGTATCCACAGGTCCTTATGAGTCACATCTGTGCGAATAAACACAAGTCACTAACTCTCACCCAAGTGACCAACAACTATGAACATGACCTTTACTTGAAAAGGTGTTTTAGACTTTGCGACCTCGCGAATCCTAATGTCAGTCCCCCTGATTCTTCAATCTCTGAAAATCGAAAGGGCTAACAGATATTGACTCCTCCTTGACTTTTCTCCAATGTGACCACTAACTAAAACCAGGGGCCCATCTTTTTTACACTTTGGGAATTCACATATCGACGATTTGAAATGAAATGACTCCTTTCATAGAATTCTGAAAATACGATAACCCCTCACCACAAATCAACGACTCTGGTCTCTCCTATGATCTGATGGCACTAGTTCTTTCAGTACTTCACGAATCGGGAATTCGCGACTCTCGACTCCGATTCACATCTTCCTCCACTTCTGAATTCCAAAATAGTGAAATTCAAGGATGAGATCAACGACTCCTGTTGAGCCTAATCCAATGATCTCTATTCCTCCTGAACTTATGAGTGCTAAAAAACACTTAGCCTTAATCTCTCCGCTGGTCTGTGAGATCCAACAGTCCATGGAAAATCGACAATTCTCCTTGAAGCGACTCCACCATCCAATCAGGCTTTTGAAAGATTTCTTCGAGAAAGCACCCCGGCATAAATGTTTCTGAGATTTTATGTCTGTTAAGTGACTTCAACACTTGCTTTCCCTTGAACCCTTCAAGGTTATTTCCCTCCTGATCGCTCTCTTGCAAAATCAAGGATTCAATGGGTTCTTGCACGCACTCCTTGCAACATTCACAAATAACCTCTGGTTATTTGATCCTTCGACTCTGTGCGATATGAGTCCTTCAATCTTCCTCTTGGTTTGGTAAAATCCAAGATATCACCTAGCCTGTGCACACCTTGCATTACTCTGTGCTTCACCTGCACTTCTACTGCTAGGAAAACAACGGTATCTCTCCTGAGATTTCGGAGATAAAACTCAAAACTTCTCCGAATCACACCTTATAGACGTTCATTGCATTCTTTGCAGGAATTATCAAGAAGATAAACAATTGAAACTGATTATTCTCTCCTCACATATTTCATACATTCATCATGAAATCACAAGCATATATATAGAATTGAAATAAATTCATAACAGAAAATATAAGAAATTGTATACATACCATTCAACAGATGAAAACAGTAAGCATAATAACACCATGAATGTGAGTCAAAGTTTTTCTATTATATTAACTCAAATATCCCTGTACATGGGTTCTTCTCTGTGTTCTTACTCTCTATAGATCTATATCTTACTCCACTAATACAATTGGGGATCACACCATGATACAAGTGAGGGTGTCTTTCTATCCATTTCCCTCCTACACTACAAGCTATCAAATCAGAAACTAAGACCTATCTAGTTTTCATTCAATACAATTAAATGTCTTCATATTCGATAGATGAGAGCAATGCTCAAGATCTGTTTACAATCTCCAAAACATAAATGTAGATACGATCCCCTATATATTACATAAATGCTTTCCAAAACATGTGTTGGTGCATTTCCAGCTATCTTCCACTTTTGCGCTTGCTTTGTCGACGACTTGCGATGCTCCTGCATCATAATCCCTTGGCTGAAAAATTCATGAACTCCTGTTCATGAGCTCCTACACCGTTTGTCCATGTATTTAGATATCTTCTTCACTTTCCCAAGTCGCATCTTCAATCGGATGTCCTTCCCACTTGACCAAATATTCATAATATGTCTTTCTTCGAGTTTTCTTTCCAACTCTCTGGTCAATTATCTTTTCCATCTACGGTTTTTTAGCTACAGAAAATTGTTTAATACATTGAAATTCCTTCTGATTATCCTTTGCTCATGTTTCATCATCTTTGTAAGGATACAGATTTGTTATGTTGAATATGGGCGATAATCCAACCCCATCTGGCAATCCAATCTCATAAGTGTTTGCCTCAAATTTTCTTATGATTTTACACGGTCCAATTTTCTTCATCTTCAGCTTGTTGTATGTTCCCCTTGGGAACCTTTCTTTTCTGATATGTGCCAGAACCAAATCACCTACTTCAAACTGAAGTTCTCTTCTGTGTTCATCTGCTCTGTGCTTGTATTTCTGATTTGAACTCTATAATCGTCACTTGATTTTGCAGTGGAGCTCCTGCATTCCTGCTGCAAAATCCTCTGCACTAGCACTTCTAAATTCATTTTGCTCCAATTATCTCAGCTAGGATACTCCTCTTGGATATATTCCATACACTATATGGAATGGGCTTCGTCCTGTGCTCCTGTTCGGTGAATCATTATATGCAAATTCTGCTTGTGGAAAAATTTGATCCCACTGACTATGTTGTTCAACCACCAAACTCAATAAATCTCCCAAGCTTCGGTTTACTACCTCAGTCTGCCCATCCATTTGAGTATGATATGCTGAGCTAAAATATAAATTAGTCCCCATCTTCTTCCATAGGGTCCTCCAAAAATGACCAACAAATTCGGTATCCCTGTCCGATACAATACTCTTTGGTAACCCGTGAAGTCTAACAAATTCCTTGAAAAACAGATTTGCAATGTGAGTTACATCACTGGTTTTATGACATGGTATGAAATGTGCCATTTTAGAAAATCTATCGACTACCACAAAGATTGAGTCACATCCTCTTTGCGTCCTTGGTAGTCCTAACAAAGAATCCATACTTACCGCATCCTATGGCCTCTCTGGTACTGGAAATTACTGATATAATCTTGTATTATGTCTCCCTCCCTTCACGTGCTGGCAAATTTTGCACCTATTCATGAATCTCTTGACATATGCCTTCATCCTTGGCCAATAATATGAGCCATTTAGTTTCAGAAAAGTCTTATCATGGCCGAAATGTCCAACCAATCTTCCACTATGATTTTCCTTCAGAAGATTCTCTCTCATAGAACTCTTTGGAATACATAATGGATTACCCCTGAACAATAGTCCATCCTGAATCATACATTCAGTCCATTGGCTTCTATCTCTGAGAACTAGATTCTCACATGCTTCATAGGCTTATTTGAAATCTGCATCATCCCTGTACATTTCTTTGAGGTTATCAAAACCTAAGGTCCTTACTCTGAACTCCTGAAGAATCAAACATTTCCTGCTCAAAGCATCAACAACCTTGTTAGCAGTTCCAGAAATATGTTGTATAACAAAAGTAAAATTCTGCATGTATTCAACCCATTTTGCATGCTTCTGGTTCAATTTCTCTTGTCAAGTTATGAATTGTAATGCATGGTTGTTGCTATACAAGACAAAATCTTTCGAAACCAAGTAATACCCCATTTTTTCAATGCCTGTATGAATGCATAAAATGCCTTGTCATACGTGGAATATTTCAACTTTGCATGGTTCAACTTCTCCTTGAAGTATGCAATCGATTTTTTGTCTTGGGTTAAGACTACTCCAATAACGAATCCACTAGCATCACATCTCACTTGGAATGTCTTGCTGAAATTTGGAAAAACTAGAACCAGTTGTCCAATTATCTTCTCCTTCAGGAGATTGAAACTCTTCTCTGCTTCGTATGTCCAATGAAAATATTTGTGTCTTTTCTGGACTGTGTCCATCATTGGTGCACATATCTCACTAAAATTTCTGATGAACTTCCTATAAAAATGATAAAGGATCATCACTCCATGTCAGAAGCGTGCCAGCCAACCAGCACATCCATCACGCACTAATGGAGAAAGGGAGAGGCACAACCCTCTCAATTTTTAAATTTTAAATTTCAATAAATGTTGTAAGGATTTTAGTGCCAGACCACACAGTTGTTCAGGAAGTGGTTGAGGTTGCCTTAAATGGTTACCTGAAGCTAAGTCCAGATCTGTCAGGACTGGACATCCATTAATGTAATGTATCTGTAGGAGCCACTCGGTGATAGTGATAGCTCAGAGATGATGGTTGAGGATAAGCTCGAGAGAGCCTCCATTTTGTAATTAAGAAATTTGAGTAGAGAGTTAGGGAGGGAGTTCTCAAGTAGAGAGATCTCGAGAGATATCTGAGACTTGTTATAGTCCAGCCTTTGTAAACATTTCTATAGGCATTTGGAAATTAATACAAAGAGTAGTTTTTCCTTCCCATGAATTGTCTGTGTATGTTTATGCATTTGAGAGTCACCTGTATACTGTAGATACAGGTTATAGATAGATTTTATTGTTTATCTGATTGAGTTGTGATTTATGTCTGAGTTCTTTAGGTCGTGCAAGGTGTGCACAACAGAACATTGGAAGTTCTGTAGACAGTGCAAGGAGTGAGTGCGTTTAGCAAAATACTCTATAGCACAAAGAGTGTGTGAGGGTAAACTTATTCTAAGTCCCGAAGCTCAGGAGGAATCGTTCCTTTACGCACAGAGAAATAGAAGAAAGGAGTATAAGGTCAAGAAAATCTTTGAGTTTTTAGGGTCGACAAATCTCAAGAGGGACAACGTATTTAGAACGTAGGTGGGAGCTGAGGATACAGGCTTCACAACAAGAGAAAAGGCTGAGACCTTTGAAGCGTTTGAAGTATTCCAAGTTCAGGAGGAATCGCAAGCTCAGGAGGGCACACAACTGTCATTAGATCAGTTGGGGAGAACAAGATCTGGACCGTTGAATCTACATCCAGGCAAGCAGGAGGAGAGTGCATAAGAGAAAGAGATGTGGGTGCATGGATCGATAGCCATCAGATCCTGGAGAAGTTGCACGAGGTTTAACCCTCGTATGTGAAGAGGGAACAAAAGGCCTATTTCGACATTTAGACTACCGGGAGATACAAAGGGAAAGAGTCGGGACTCCTGACCCAAAAAATCTCGAAAGGATCATGATCGTCTAATAGGAGGACACGTGACGAGCGGTCGAGGTTTCGGGGAAATTCTCGAAAGGAGGATTTTGGCATTTCGGCTACCGGGAATGTGAAGGGTAAGATTTTAAAACTCTTGACTCATGAAATCCCAAAAATACACAACCCATCAGATCAGGAGAGGCCGTGAGCCGTTGATCCCAGTTTGGAGCGGAAGATCGACGTTTTGGGGATCGGTACTTCAGTATTTCGGATAACGGGAGCTCGAAGGGGTAGGGAGTTGTTGCAGCCGGGATCGCGAAGTCCTGAAACGCGAAAACCCAAAAACAGATGGAGGAGCAGTATGGTCACGGAACAGGGTCACACATTTCGGCATTTCGATATTCGGCTTTTCTTCCATCCCGAGGACAAGAAACCGGGTACCTCGGCGTTGGAAACCCTGAAGTTCAGAAAGCAACGTATTGTTGGAGTGGGGCTACGGTCATACATTTCGACAATTTGGGGTTCGACTTTACAGAAGTTTCGAGGACAAGGAGTCGGGGCACTTGGTGTAAGAAACCCCGAAGTCGTGAAATGCGACGTGCCTTGGGAGTGGGGTTGTGGTCACACATTGAGCCATTTCAAAATTTGACACTTTGGCAGTTCCGAGGACAAGGATTTGAAACGCTTGGCATTAGAAGTCTCGAAGTCGCGAAATTCAACGCGCCTTTGGAATAGGGCTATGGTCACGGGGAAGGTGGTCACATGGACCGAGGTATGGCTAGGGGCTAACCATCGGTGAAACTATTTCGGCATTTCAGAATTTTGGGTTTCAGGGATTGAAGAGTCAAGAGACTCGTGACTTTAGGATTCTCAAAGTCGCGAAACCCGAAATCCCTTTTTGAAAAAGGTCGCGGTCATATCTGGTGGCTATGTACAGGTGAAGACTCACACCGGGTGCATTTCTTGTGCCAGTGGAGTTTTTGTGAGGGACCTGTGGATTTGTTCAAAGTGTTCCAACAAGAGCCTGAAGAGCTATTTCAACCCAGAAATTGGAATGATCCAGAGACCGAGAGATCAGGGGACCCTGCTGAGGTAGGGGGTTTGGATCAAGTGGTATTAGAGCTCATTTTTGTCTATAGATTTCAGACAAAAGAGAAAGAGGAGATCGTTACTTTGTTCACAAACAAAAAAGAGGCGGTTGGAGGAATTTTGGTAACATCAAGTGGAATCAGAAGAAGAGATTAATCTGTATACAATAGGTGAAATAAGTAGGGTGTGAAAGATCTGTGGTGATTGTTGCAAGGTGTTCAACAAATGATAGACAATCAAGTGAGCTGTAGAATAAGATGGAGATGCTCTCAGGTGTAGAGTGATCCATAAGTTTTCCAGGAGGGCAGACAAAAGGTAAAGATAGAGATGGCTACTGAAGGCCATGAGCATGGTGGAAGAGGAGACCACCAACAGAAAACCAAAGCAGAAATTGACAAAGAACTCGCTAAGATAAGAGCGAGAATGGAGAAGCTTGCATTAATAATGTAGCAGAGTGCAAGAACATGATGGGTGTATGAATGGCCCATGAAAAAAAAGGTGAAGTGGCTAGTCAAGGAGTTGTTGGCCAAAGGATAACAAAGTCTATTGAAAATATGGATGAGGTATGTTGAAAGCCTCAGTGACACAGAGATGGTTTGCATCTGTGAGCCAGAAGTTGGAGAAACCCTCAGTGATGAGGAAGAGAGATCAATTTCAGGTCTCATAAACTGCCAGGAGGCTAGAGATGAATTTTCGAATTTCTAGGTGGGCAATGAGATGAGATCATTGAAGGATCTCATAGACTGTCGGGAGGACAGTAGTGGAAATTCATATTGCCAGGAGGGAAATGGTATGAGATTAGTTGAAGATCTCGTAAACTACCAGGTGGGCAGGGAAGAAATCCCATATTGCCAAGTGGGCAAGGGAGAGCAGATGAGACTGTTTGAAAGTCACATGAACTCAGGGATGAGTTCAGGTCAACAAGGGGTGTTGATGAATATGGGATCGATTGATCTCATAAAACGCCAGGTGGGTAGAAGTGAACTTTCGAGTTGCCAGGTGGGAAATGGAAAGAGATCAGTGGAAGGTCTCATGTATTTCCAAGGGGGCAGTGCTAAAAGTTCAGATTTCCAGGTGGGAAATGAGATGGGATCAGACGGTCTCATAGACTACAAGGTGGGTAGTGGAAAATTTCCAAATTTCCAGGTGGGAAGTCAAAAGGAGATGAGACTGTCTAAAAGTCTCATGAACTTAGAGGAGAGTTCAGATCAACAAGGAGTGATGACAGGAGAGAATCAGAAGAGCATTATGATGATTGGGGGAATTCGATTATTCCTACTAAGAAACCTAGTTGAGGCCAGAGCATGTGTTGCAGATGCAACAACAGAAGAGAGACAACCAACAAAAACTATCATGGAGGAAGAAGTGGAGAAGACACTGATGTTTGCCCAGGGAGAAAAGGATGATCGTTCAATAGAATGGCTCAAAATTTTCAACCAGGAAGATGAAACATAGATGATTGCAGCACTGAAGCCTGCAGCAGAAGAAGAAGCAGACAACATAGATTTTGTTGATCTATGCGAAGAATTGGAAGCCCTGGAGAGAAGGCTGATGGTGCAAGGCTTGCATATCCAACAAGCTAAGTTGGAAGAAGGTAGTGGAGCATACTAGCCTCAGAAGAAGCTGGAAGAAGCTGAAAGTATGCCAGCAGAAGAAATGGAAGTAGAATAACTGCCATAGGAAGAAGTTGAGAAATAGTTTAGTAAGGAGACTACAGAGCTAGAGTCTGCAGTAAAGTGGCCACTCAGTGCCACAAAGAGAGATAAAGACAACATGGGAGGTCAAACAAATCTGCCCATTGAGAAGACATAAGTGTAGTAGAGAAGACTGCATACAAGGAGACAACCACTGGAGCAGCTGGAGGAGGTAATTGAATAAATTAGAAGGTTGATGTTGAGTTTAGCAGCAGAAGCGGTCAACAATGAGAAGATGAGCAGAAGGGAGCCTGCAAGAGAAGCAACAACAACAACAACATAGCTGGAGAGGAGAAGATGGACAACTCCAAGGGAAAGTTTGGGATCCAGGTGGATTTCAACACTGGAGAAGAGGAGCTCATGAGCAGGAGCTCATGATTTTTCCAGCTGAGTAGTATGATGCAGGAGAATCACTCCACATCAACATCATGCCAGCCAACCAACACATCGAGAATGCATTAATGGAGAAAGGGAGAGGCACAAACCTCTCACTATTGAAATTTGAAATTTCAATAAATGTTGTAAGGCTTTTAGTGCTAGACCATATAGTTGTTTAGGAAGTGGTTGAGGTTGCCTTAAATGGTTACCTGCAACTAAGTCCATATCTCTCAGGACTAGACATCCATTTATGTAATGTAGCCGTAGGAGTCGCTCGGTGATAGAAATAGCTCAGAGATGGTGGTTGAGAATAAGCTCGAGAGAGCCCCCATTTTGTAATTAAGAAATTTGAATACAGAGTTAGGGAGGGATTTCTTAGGTAGATAGGTCTCGAGAGAGAGATGAGACTTGTTACATTCCAACCTTTGTAAACATTTGTATAGTCATTTGGAAATTAATACAAAGAGTAGTTTTTCCTGCCCATGAATTGTCTGTGTATGTTTATGCATTTGAGTGTCACCTATATATTGTATATACAGGTTATAGATAGATTTTATTGTGTATCTGATTGAGTTGTGATTTATGTCTGGGTTCTTTAGGCCATGCAAGGAGTGCACAACATAACACTGGAATTTCTGTATCCAACACGAGGAGTGCGCATATGAGCTCTGCGGAGTTAGAAAGAACGTGCAAGAAGTGCACACCAGAAAGATTCACAAATTCAAGGAGGACCCTAAAGGTTGTTGAACACCTTGGAGGACGAGGAACTGTGCAAAGGAAGGCACATAAAATAAACAAAACTACTGAAGGTTCTGTAAAACTCTGCCTGGAGGGCATTCAACGAGTGCAAAGAGTGCACCAGAGAACTCCATTTCGAGTTCCGAGGAAAGGGAAGTGTCTAAGAGAAGACACTCACAGAGATGCTGAAAACTCTGTGGAGAAAGTCTCTGCAAGGTGTGCATCGAGCCGAAGAATTCCAGGAGGGCATGAAGCATTTATTTACAAGAAATACTTCGGATCTAAGTTTATTGAAATACTCTGTAGCACAAGGAGTGTGCGAAAGTGAACTTATTCTAAGTCCCGAAGCTCAGGAGGAACTATTCCTTTGCGCACAGAGAAACAAAAGAAAGGAGTAGAAGGTCGAGAAACTCTTTGAGGTTTCAGGGTCGACAAAGCTCAGGAGGGACAACGTCTTTAGAATGCAGGTGGAAGTCAAGGATATAGGCTTCACAGTAGGAGCAAAGTCTGAGACCTTTGAAGCGTTTGAAGTCTTCCAAGTTCAGGAAGAAGCGCAAGCTCTGGAGGGCACACAACTACCGTTAGATCAGCTGGGTAGAACGATATCTGGACCATTGAATATACGTCCAGGCAAGTAGGAGGAGAGTGCGCAAAAGAAAGAGATCTGGCCCGTCATATCTGGGCGCATGGACCGATAGCCATCAGATCCAGGAGAAGTTGCACAAGGTTTAACCCTCGTACGTGAAGAGGGAACGAAAGGCCTATTTTGGCATTTAGGATACTGGGAGATACAAAGGGCAAGAGTCGGGACTCCTAACCCACAAAATCCCGAAAGGATCATGATCATCCAACAGAAGGACATGTGACGAGAAGTCGAGGTTTCGGGGAAATTCCTGAAAGGAGGATTTCGACATTTCGGCTACCAGTTATACGAAGGGTAAGAGTTCAGAACTCTTGACCCATGAAATCCCAAAAAGACACAAGCCATCGGATCAGGAGAGGCTATGAGATGTTGATCCCAGTTTGGAGTGGAAGACCGACATTTCGGGGATCGGTACTTCGGTATTTCAAATACCAGGAGCTTAAAGGGGTAGGGAGTTGTTGTAGTCGGGATCGAAAAGTCCAGAAATGCAAAAACCCAAAAAAAGATGGAGGAGTAGCATGGTCACGGAACAGGGTCACACATTTTGGTATTTCGAGATTCGGCTTTTCGGCCATCTCGAGGACAAGAAACCGGGTACTTTGGCGTTGGAAACCCCGAAGTCCCTAAAGTGACGTATTGTTGGATTGGGGCTATGGTCATACATTTCAATAGTTTAGGGTTCGACTTTTCAGAAGTTTCGAGGACAAGGAGTCGGGGTGCTTGGTGTTAGAAACCTCAAAGTTGAGAAATGCAACATGCCTTGGGAGTGGGGCTGCAGTCACTCATTGAACAATTTCGAAATTTGTCACTTTCAAAATCCTGCGGAAAAGGAGTTGGAACACTTGGTGTCAAAAGTCCCAAAGTCATGAAACGCGACACGCCTTTGGAATAGTGTTGTGGTCACGAGGAAGGTGGTCACATGGACCGAGGTTTGTCTAGGGGCTAACCGTCAGTGAATCTATTTCGGTATTTCATAATTTTGGGTTTCGGGGATTGAAGAGTCAAGAGACTTGCGACTTCAGGATTCCTGAAGTCGCGAAACCCGAAATCCCATTTCGAAAAAGGTCACAGTCATATCTGGTGGTCGTGTACAGGTGAAGACTCACGTCGGCTACATTTCTTGTGGCGGTGGAGTTTTTGTGAGGGACCTATGGATTTGTTCAAAGGGTTCCAACAGGAGCCCGAAGAGCCATTTCGGACCAGAAATTGGAACAATCCAGAGACCGGGAGGTCAGTGGACCCTGCTGAGGTAGGGGGTCTGGATTAAAAAAACTAGCCAATCCATGGAAGCTTTGAACTTCAAAGATACTCTTCGGTGATGGCCAATCCATGATTGCTTTTACCTTCTCCGGATCCATCTTCAATTCATTCTAAGAGATTACAAAACCCAAATAGACGATTTTTGTCTTCATGAATGATGATTTCTTCATATTGATCAACAATTTCTCTTGCTGCAATCTCCTCATCACAAGAGCTAAATGTTTTAAGTGCTCTGCTTCAGTTTTACTAAAAATTAGTATATCATCCAGATATACAATCACAAATTTTCCAATGAAATCTTCAAGGACTTCATTCATCAACCTCATAAAGGTGCTCGACGCATTCATCAAGCCAAATGGCATGAAAATCCATTCGTACAAACCTTCATTTGTTTTGAATGTCATTTTCCATTCATCACCCTCCCTCATCCTGATTTGGTGATAGCCACTTTTCAAATCAATCTTCGAAAAATATTTGGCTCCGCTCAAGCAATCCATCAAGTCGTCCATCGTTGGTAATGGAAACCTGTATCTGATGGTAATCTTATTAATTTTCCTTGATTATTTACACATCCTACAACCTCCATCCTTCTTTGGGTTGAGCATTGTCGGAACAACACGTGGACTCAATCTCTCCGGAATTAATCCTTTGTCCATTAAGTCCTAGACCTGTCTCTTAACTTCCTCATTCTCTTGCGGCGTCAACCTGTACGCTGCATTGTTTGGAAAGATGGCTCCATATATAATATCAATATGATGGCTTATACTCTTGATAGGTGGCAATGAACAGGGTAGTTCGTCCACTACTATGTCAGCGAACTCTTCCAACAAACCCTGTATTTCTTCCTGCAAATCATCTATTCTAGTGTTGTTCAAAACAATTCTAGGTTTCCTAACCATAATGAATTGTGTGTCTTCTTTCTTATTAACTTCCTTAAGAAGCTCTTTCCCACTCATGAGAAGTATTGTATTGTTCATATTTGGTTTCACTTCTTTATCCTTAATCGGCAGCAACATGTGCATCCTACCATTTTTTTCCAGAGTGTATGTGTTCTTCCTCCTATCATGCACCACATTTCTGTCAGATTTCCATGGTCTACCCAACAATAGATGATAGACATCCATTGGAATGATATCACACAAAATCTCATCCATATATCCTCCTATTTTGAATTCAACTAAACATTGTTTAGTGACATTTACCTGATGTCCTTTTTGTAGCCATGAAACTTTGTATGGGTTGGGATGCGTAACAGTCTCCAACTCCAGCTTTTCTACCATCTCTGTAGACACAAGATTGTCTGTGCTACCGCTATCCACTATGACTTTTCATACCATGCCTTTGGTTTTGCAAGCAATCTGAAGCAGACTGTTTCTTTGGTCGGGGTTCTCTGCCTCTTACTTTGGCTTCAAGAGAACTTTCTGCATCATCAAGGATCTTCCGCCTTCTGTATCTTTTGCCTCAACATTTTTCTTCTGCGCTTATGAAATATGAGCTTTGCCTCCATCTTTTTTTCTATCGGGACATTCAAAGGATTTATGTCCGATCTTTCCACAGACAAAACATTTTATCTCACCTCCTCTGCCTCTTCCTCTTCCTCTTGCTTGCGGAAAAGTATTTCTATCGGCATATTGTCCTCCCCGTGAACTTCCCCCTCTTTCAGGGTGAGTATGAGGTTTCTTTTCTTCTTCCTTCGGCTTCTGAGTCCTGTCTCAGGAAATCTCTTTGCCTCTACTCTGACTTCAACATCGGCCTCTTTGGCCTTTCTTTCAAGCTAATTTCTCTTCAGCCTTTAGGGCCATTTGATAATCATCTTCGACATTCCTGATTTTCATCATGCTCATCTCATCCTGAATGTCATATCTCATACCATTCATGTATCTGACAACCTTTTCATCATCGTTTTCCCAATGACCTGCTCTGATGTTGAGCCTGTAAAATTTCTCAGTGTATTCTTTCACTGTCATTCCTTTCTGTCTCAAGTTTTGCATTCTTCAAAATAGATTGATCTGGTAATCTCTGGGTATAAACTTGGCTTTCATTTTTTCAACCATTCTATCCCAACTTTTGATTATTTGTTTTCCTTTGCAACGCTTGTCATCCTGTAGTTCATCCCACCACAGTCTTGCATGCCCTTTAAGTCTGGTAACGACATGTTTAACTTTATTATCTTCCTCAACATCCTCATAGTCGAAGTATTTATCCAGAGCCCTAAACCAATATAATAGTTCTTCAACTTATAAGTTTCCTTCATACATCATAATGTCCATATTTTCTCTGGATCTGATTCTTGCAACAACTCTGTATAGATGTTCTTCTGCAGCGTCTTCAACTGTGACTTCTTCTTCAGCTCCAGCCTCATTTTCACTTTCATCTTCACTGACATCTCCAACATCAAATTTTTGTCTCTGTGTTGTTTCCATAACATCCAATCAAGCACGGAGTTCTTTCATTTCCCTTTCCACAGTTGGATCGGGAATTGGTCTCACTCTCCTTCTTGGCGACATTGTTTCAATCTGTTCCCCACAGAAAACAAAAGAAAAATGTGGGCTAGGCTCTGATACCACTTTGACGGAGCACCCCCTACCTCGGCAGGTTCTACGCGACCTCCCAGTCTTAGGATCATTCTTTATCTCCCCGAGATTCTGATTGACTCTTCGATTTCCCCATAGAAAATCACTCACACTCGCAAGTGCGTATCCATAGGTTCTTATAAGCCACATCTGTGCGTATAAACACAAGACACTAACTCTCACCCAAGTGACCAACAACTATGACCACGACCTTTACCTGGAAAGGTGTTTCGGACTTCACGACCTCGCGAATTCTGATGTGAGTCCCCCTGACTCTTCAATCTCCGAAAACTAAAAGGGCTAATGGATCTTGACTCTTCCCTTGACTTTTCTCTGATGTGACCTCTAACTAAAACCTGGGGCCCATATTTTTGGCACTTCAGGAATTCACGTATCGACGATTTGAAATGCAACGACCCCTTTCGCAGACTTCTGAAACTACGATAACTCCTCACCAAAAATCAACAACTTTGGGATCTCCTATGATCTGATGGTCCTAGTTCTTTCGGGACTTCGCGAATCGAGAATTTGAGACTCTCGACTTCGAGTCACAGCTTCCTCCACTTCTGAATTCCAAAATAGTGAAATTCAAGGATGAGATCAACGACTCTTGTTGATCCTAATCCAACGACCTCTATTCCTCCTGAGCTTATGAGTGATGAAAAACACTCATCCTTAATCTCTCCGCTGGTCTGTGAGATCCAACAGTGCACGGAAAATCGACACTTCTCCTTGAAGCGACTCCACCCTCCAATCTATCTTCTACAAGATTTCTTTGACCAAGCACCCCGACGTAGATATTTCTGAGATTTTTTGTTTGTTGGGCGACTTCAACACTTTCTTTCCCTTGAACCCTTCAAGGTTCTTCCCCTCCTGAGATTTCTCTAGAAAACTCAAGGATTCAGTGGGTTCTTTCACGCACTCCTTGCGACATTCGCAAATAACCTCTGGTTATTTGATCCTTCGACTCTGTGCGATAGCAGTCCTTCAATTTTCCTCTTGGTTTGGTAAAATCCAATATCTCACCTAGCCTGCACACACCTTGCATGGTTTTTTCCTTCACCTGCACTTCATCTGGTAGGAAAACAATAGTATCTCTCCTGAGATTTCTGAGATAAAACTCAGAACTT
Organism: Picea sitchensis; assembly: GCA_010110895.2. Taxonomy (NCBI): domain Eukaryota; kingdom Viridiplantae; phylum Streptophyta; class Pinopsida; order Pinales; family Pinaceae; genus Picea; species Picea sitchensis. The sequence continues at coordinate 31,708 of SNQJ01S0042832.1, forward strand.
CGTCGACGCACACCTTATGGATGTTCACTACACTCTTTGCAGGAATTCTCAGGAAGATAAAAAATTGAAACTCATTCTTCTCTCCTCACAGATTTCATACATTCATCATGAAATCATAAGCTTATACATAGCATTGAAATAAATGCATAACAGAAAATATAAGCAACTGTATACATACAATTCAACAGATGCAAATAGTAAGCATAATAAAACCATGAACGTGAGTCAAAGTTTTTTTATTATATTAACTCAAATATACCTGTACATGGGTTCTTCTATGTGTTCTTACTCTCTACAACTCTACACCTTACTTCACTAATACAATTGGGGATCACACCATGATACAAGTGAGGGTGTCTTTCTATCCGTTTCCCTCCTACACTACAAGCTATCAAATCATAAATTAAGACCTATCTACTTTTCATTCAATACAATTAAATGCCATCATATTCGACAGATGAGAGCAATGCTCAAAATTTGTTTACAATCTCCAAAACATAAATGTAGATAAACTCCCCTAGCTATTACATAAATTCTTTCCAAAACATGTGTTGGTGCGTTTCCAACCATCTTCCACCTTTGCGCTTGCTTTGTTGGCGGCTTGCGATGCTCCTGCATCAAAACTTCTCATATTCATGGATCTACTAGATATCATTGGCAACTTGTGAATCTATATTATATTTCAAGAAGCTGAATTTCTTTTATATCTCTCTAACCTCCTAATTTACTTTTTGATATAATTAACTGATATACTTAACACGATGACAACTTCTATATTGATGATCATTGGAAAGTTTCAATGGTTATGTAAGTGGTATCCACATCCTCTTGGTATTTAAAATGTCTCACTCCTAGGGATATAAATTACCGCCATTATTTTTATTCCAAACTTATCCTCTTCATGGGTCAATTATATCCTTAGCACTTGTTAACCTATCTTGAGTTTTGAGGAGTTGTGTTGTTTTGATCTCTCTCTCATTTGTATTAGATGGTTCGAGGTACTCCACTTCATCCACCTCTTTTATTCTATCTTTTTAGAGATGTCCTTCTCTCAAATTCACTTTTTCATTAATTTGTAAGTATCATTATAGTATTGATAAAGACATTATTAAGGGGAATATTTTCCTAACCATTATATACAATCTCCCAATTTATAGTAGTGATAATGTTATTTATCATAAGAGAATGTTAGATTTCTCCTTCTTCCACGATCCAGAAGTGTATTATGGTGTTCCATAAACTATAAAAAAAATAGTAGTGCTCATATTTTAGGATAAGAGAAGAGTAAGATGAATATTGTCTCATAATTAAAAAATAAATAAAGTATGTGACGTTAAATAGTAAATAAAGTATATGATAAATATTTTCCTATAATTAAATAATAGATATAGTATTAGTATTGTTCATGAGAAGAAATATAGTTGATTCAAAGAACTCAAATTGAGTAAAATCATTTTAAAAATGTAATTTAAAATAATTAATTACATGACAAAAAAATAATTTTTGAAAATATTTTCTATAAGAAAAAAGGACAAAAAAGATATGTAATGTTATTAAGTTTGTGAATTACATAAATAGAAAAAAATTATTAGTATTACTATTTGTTATATTAAGTTTGTGGATTATATAAATAGAAAAAATAAATATTGTTATTACTATTTGTTATAAATATGAATTTTCTTCATTGTCATAATTTATATTTACTTTTGTTTATGTCTTCTAATTTACTTAAATTTAGTAGAGTGATATTTAAAATTAGAAAAAGATAATAAAAAATTAAACACATTTTATGTAATATGAAAAATTATTATACTAATATAAATAGGTTTTTAAAGTTGTTAGTAGAACAATACCACTTTAAACAAAGATAGAAATAAAGAAGAATTAGAATTTTTCCTAATTTAGAGTTATAATAAGCAAGTCCTCAAGTTTTATTTGGGTTTCTCTATTAGAATTAGTAGATATAATCTGAATCAAATCATACATTTTCTATTGTTTAAATTGCATTATTGAATTGAATACATAGATGTATTCAACTCTTAGAGCACATGGAGTATAGAAATCCACCACTATATTATGCATTCCAACAATGTTTAACAAAATTTCAAACAAAATTAATAAAAAATATTAAAAACTAACTATTCTAACTATAACATCAAATCATTATAACTAACTTCAACCATTTCCTAAATTTAAAAAAACAAATTATAACTTTTCAATTAAAATAGAAACCAAATTTAAGATATTATTTATATGTCATTAAATATGTGATTTATAATTATTATTGGAGATTTTAGATGTTATTTATAAATTAGAAAGGAAAAATTAAGGCAACAATATGTATCAAAAAATTATAAGAAAATTTAAATCTTACTTTTAAAATTTATATAAATTTAAAATTTAATATATATTTAAATAATATAAAATAAACTTAATATATATTAAGCAATAAAAAAACAATAAAAAAGATTTCTTTAATTCCTGTGTGAGGGATTATAGGTAAGGTCCCCAAATCTAAACTTTGACTTACCACTGGGGACCTGTTTCCTTCAAATCTTGCTGAGCATCTTTTGATTCAAGATCCATGTTGGGAGGATGAAAACTAGTTTCCAAGTTCCTTTGTTTGAGTTGAAGACTAACATTTTCTTCTTTTAAAATTATTGTATAACTATTATTGTACATTTGTTTACACCGCTCAATAATAATGAGTTATTTTTCTCCTCTATAGGAACTCTTTTGTCTATGCAATTTATGAAAAAAAAATCTTGTATAGGCACTTTTTTCTCTATGTAATTTCTGAAAACATATATTGTAAATCAACAATATTTCACTCTTACCTCATTGTTGTTGCCTTGGAGGAATAAAAATCCTTCGTAATAGAATCTGATGCAGGAGCATCTCTCCATGCAGCCAGCTAGCCAACCAGCCACGTCAGCGCGCATGCATTTATATGCTAAAAGGGAGGCGCAGCCTCATTCAAAATGGTATTGAATGTAATTTAATGTCTTAGGCTGGTGAGCCATAGAAGCCGTGCCTTTGAGAAGGCGTTAGATAAGATTGGCTTTAATGCTAGATCGGCTGAGTTCTAGTTCTGGATAGCAGACTAGACAACCATTGATTGTAATTAATTATAGTAGGTGAACCGGGAGGAATGAGCCCTCAGGTAAAAGAGATTTTCAGATCTCATTTTGAGGAGTCAAGGATGGTTGGATGGGAGAGCTAGAGAGAGCTCGAGGAACACCATTGTAAAATACAGGCATTTGCCATTTTAATATAAGAGAGCAGTTTTTCCTGCATTATTTTGTCTTATGTGCATGTCTGTGTGTGTTCCATATATATGTTGTGAATGTATACTGTAGTTGTGCATTCTGCAGGAGTTGGAGTGATTTCAGGTTGAAGGTCTTTGAGGCTTCATACCAGGAGGGTGTGACAAAACTCTGAGGTTTTGAGAGCCATGCACAGAGGATGCACTTCTAAACTCTGAGGAGTTAGACAGAGACGTGCTGAGGCATAGGATTGAGGTCAACAACTCAGAAGAAGAATACATGTGAGTTTGTTGAACACCTCAGGAGGTAAGGATGTGTAGTTGAGACACAGTTGCAGACAAAACTTTGCTGTAATTTTTGTAGGGATCTGCCAAGTGGGCATTGAGCGTAAGCACGAGGTGCTGAAGGAGAACTATGTTGAGAGTTTGAAGATAGAAGCCAGAAGCTCTGAGGAGTTCTGAGAAGCTCTGCCAGGTGAGCATTGAGCATGTGTGTGCAAGGAGTGCACAGAGGAAGGAACTCTGCCGTGAGTTCAAAAGAAGAGGCAGAATCACTGAGGATTCTGAGAAGCTCTGCCAGGAGGGCATTGAACAGGTGCAAAGGGTGCACAGAGGGAGAAAAAAACTGTTGAACGTTTTGGGGAAGAGAAGGTACTCCGCCAGGAGGGCGTCGAGTAAGTTTGAAGATAGGCACAGAATAAAGGAAAGAACTCTTTGAGTTCTGAAGCTGAAGGAAGTATCCACTGAGGGATCTTCACTAGGTTACTAAATACCTAGAAGGCTCATCTCGAGGTTGCTTGAGAAAACAGAGAGTCAGGAAGGAATTGTATTCTCCGTCCGTGGGAGGAGAAAGACAAAAATCCCTTAGGGGTCTGAATGGTTGCGGAAGCTCAGAATAGATAGCATGTTGTGCATGCGTGAAGACTCTGCAGGAGAGCAGACGTCGGGATCCTTAAGGATTCGAGGAGAAGAATCTCAGGAGAGACAACGTGGTATATGCGCGAAGACTCTACAAGAGGTAGAGGTAAAATCTCCAAGGATTTGAGGAACAGCTCAGGATTAGTGACGACAACCATCAGATCAGCCTGAAGAAGAGATCTGGACCGTTGAAAAGTTCACGTCCAGAAGGAAGCTTAGGAGGAGCAGAGTCAGTCGTCGGATCGACAGATAGAATCTGGGCCGTTACTTTTCAAGGCCAAGAAGTAGCCGGAGGAGAGTGCACAAGGAGAACAGATCTGGGCCGTCAGATCTTGGAAGATACCCGATAGCCGTTGGATTTGCAGGATGTTGCACCAAGGTTAAGCCTTTGTGAGCAACAGGGGAGAAGTCCCGAGAAGATCGGAGTCGTTCGTTGGCAATGGACACGTATCATGACATTACCCACATCGAGAACTCGGACGCCAGAGGTTGGAAGAGGAAGTCATTTGACTTCACGAGTGGCGAGAAGACAGGAGTCGTCCATATGAGGAGGAAACGTGGTAGAGATCGAGAGATCTCATGAATTCGGGGGTTCGCAGGTTCAAGGCCCAAGCATTGGGTGTCCCAAGCCACGAGGATGCGAGGGGCGAAAAAGATATAGTCGTTGGATCTGGATCGGGGAAGACCATTGGATCCACACGGGGATCATGCATCGGAGCCTCGGGAGAAAAGACAGGATAATTTGGCCTTGGGAATCACGAGATTGCGAGAAAGCAATATCCCAACAGCTGGAGGATAGTGTGGGCCATAGGGGACCGACGAGTGGAGTACAGGTGGCATGAAGCCCTCAAGATCTCACTGCGAGAAGTCCCGAAGTATTGGTATTAGGATTTGTGATTTGCGAGGTCCGAAGTCTCGGCGAGACAAAGGGCCGTTGAAAGGTCAACTCTTGTGTGTCGAGAGTTGGAAAACCAAGGGGTTGAAATAGCGAGTCGCGAGGCCGCAAGGGAGGTAAGGCCATGGACATGGGAGTAGTGGTCATATGCTGGAAGCTTAGCCAGGAGGGCTAGCGCATAGGATCCGCGAGCTCATCGGTAATTCAGGGATCAGGGATTCACGAGGACAGAGGTTTGCGACCGCGGAAAGTCTAAAACCCCGACGCCTGACGACAGTTTCCTGTGGGGAAATTGGTCATGGTCAGGTGCAGAGGCCATGCAAGTGAATGAAGGACCTGTGGATTGGGTCATGTTTTGATAGTGATTCCTGAGGGAATCTAAAGAGCCGCTTCGGCTCAGTATCTGAGGAGGAAAAGAACGATCCTGTGAGCAGGAGCTCAGGTGGAGAGACCCTGCGGGGAGACTGAATTGGGAGCTCTTTGCATCAAGTGGTATCAAATCTGATATCTCGTCTTTATATTTCAGGCGAGGAGGAGAATGAGGAACTGAAGCACTCTAATACAAATCAAGTGGTATCAGAGCGAGAATCTGTTTGTATATTGCAGACAGAGGAGCAAAAAGAAGACAGAGCGATGGAGGAATCTGTAATGATTGTTTGCAGGTAGACAATAGTCAAGAATGCAGTCAGTAGGACTGTAGGATGAAGTTGAGCACTCAGGATTGCAGGAGTGACAACAACAGGTTTTCCAGGGAGGCAGACAGGGACAACAAGATGGCTATTGAAGGCCATAGAAAGAAGAGCAAGCCAGAAAGGCTTGCCGAATGGGATGAAGAAGAGACTCAAAAGCTCTATGAATTAAAAGTAGACATAGAGAAGCTAGAACTGCGGATGAGGTAGGATAAGAAAGCCAAGCAGAGATGGGTTTATGAATGGCCCATGCAGAAGGCAAAGGCAAAGTGACAGCCAGGGGAGATGACAGAGTAGGGGAGCTCAAAGGTGAATTTTTATCAGCAGGTGCAGCTGACAGAGGAGGAAGATCAGGATGGTCTTTTGATGATTGGGGGAATTGGAGTATTCCTACCATCTGCCCAAGAGGAGGCAGAAAAATCGGTTGCAGATGATGTAGCAACAACAAAAGAATAGTTATGGCTGATGATGACTGTCGAAGAAGAAAAATTGGAGCAGATATGTGAGACTGCCCAAATGAATGAAAGGAAGAAGGAGCGTTCCGAGGAATGGCTCAATGACTTCAGCCAAGAAGCTGAGGAAGGTGCAGCACTGAAGCTGATAGCAGAAGCAAAAGCAGAAGCGGAAGAAGAGAATGAGCATTCTGAGGAACAACTCAATAGGTTCAGCCAGCAAGCTGAGAGTGCTGTAGCATTGGAGCTAGCAGCAAAGGAAGCCAAGGAGCAGGCAAGCAAATTTATCACTCTATGGGATATGGAGCTAGAAATGTTGGAGGATTGGTTGAACAATCCAGGGCCCGCAAGAGAACTGACAGAATTTGAGCTGTCAGAGAAGAGGATGACTGAGCAGCAGGTCAGTCAAGAAGAGATTGCAGAACTGAAGTCTGCGGCAGAGTGGCAACTTGAGGCCATAGATGAAGATGAAGAAGAAGACAAAGAAGATAGCATGGGAGATCATAGCGATCTTCCCGATGGCCAAAAATTTTTGCAGCTGAGGAGACTGCAAGAACTGGACCAGCCAAGGGAGTAGCTTGATGAAGTGATCGAGGAGATCAACAGACTAATGTTGAAGTCAGTAGACACTGCCAGCAGGGAGCAACTGAGCAGAAGGAGAGAAGCAGCAGTAGCAGTAGTGCAGGAGCAGCAGCAACAACATAATGCAGCAGATGGAAAGCTCCAAAGACTGATTTGTGATCCAGGAGGACTTCCAAACAGCTACAGGGGAAACTCATGAGCAGAATCTCATGATTTTTTTGTAGTTATGGAGTATGATGCAGGAGCATCTCTCCACGCAGCCAGCCAGCCATCCAGCCACGTCAGCGCGCATGCATTCATATGCTAAAAGGGAGGCGCAACCTCATTCAAAATTAGTATTGAATGCAATTTAATGTCTTAGGCTGGTGAGCCATAGAAGCCGTGCCTTTGAGAAGGCGTTAGATAGGATCAACTTTAATGCTAGATCGGCTGAGATCTAGTTCTGGATAGCAGACTAGACAACCATTAATTGTAATTAATTAGAGTAGGTGAACTGGGAGGAATGAGCCCTCAGGTAAAAGAGATTTCCAGATCTCATTTTGAGGAGTCAAGGATGGTTGGATGGGAGAGCCAGAGAGAGCTCGAGGAACACCATTGTAAAATACAGGCATTTTCCATTTTAATATAACAGAGCAGTTTTTCCTGCATTATTCTGTCTTATGTGCATGTCTGTGTGTGTTCCATATATATGTTGTGAATCTATACTGTAGTTGTGCATTCTACAGGAGTTGGAGTGATTTAAGGTTGAAGGTCTTTGAGGCTTCATACCAGGAGGGTGTGACAGAACGCTGAGGTTCTGAGAGCCGTGCACAGAGGATGCACTTCTGAACTCTGAGGAGTCAGACAGAGACGTCCTGAGGCACGGGACTGAGGTCGAAAACTCAGAAGAAGAATACCTGTGAGGTTGTTGAACACCTCAGGAGGTAAGGCTGTGTAGCTGAGACACAGTTGCAGACAGAACTTTGTTGTAAGTTCTGTAGGGCTCCGCCAAGTGGGCATTGAGCGTAAGCAAGAGGTGCTGAAGGAGAACTATGTTGAGAGTTTGAAGATAGAAGACAGAAGCTCTAAGGAGTTCTGAGAAGCTCTGCCAGGTGGGCATTGAGCGTGTGTGTTCAAGGAGTGCATAGAGGAAGGAACTCTGCCGTGAGTTCAAAAGAAGAGGCAGAATCACTCAGGATTCTGAGAAGCTCTTCCAGGAGGGCATTGAGCAGGTGCAAAGGGTGCACAGAGGGAGAACAAAATTGTTGAACGTTCTGGGGAAGAGAAGGTACTCCGCCAGGAGGGCGTCGAGCAAGTGTGCAGATAGGCACAGAAGAAAGGAAAGAACTCTTTGAGTTCTGAAGCTCAAGGAAGTATCCACTAAGGGATCTTCACTGGGTTACTAAATACCCAAAAGGCTCAACTGGAGGTTGCTTGAGAAAACAAAGAGTCAGGAAGGAATTTTATTCTCCGTCTGTGGGAGGAGAAAGACAAAAATCCCTTAGGGGTCTGAGTGGTTGCGGAATCTTAGAAGAGATAGCACGTTGTGCGCGCGTGAAGACTCTGCAGGAGAGAAGACGTCGGGATCCTTAAGGATTCGAGGAGAAGAAGCTCAGGAGAAATAGCGTGATATATGCGTGAAGACTCTACAGGAGGTAGAGGTAAAATCTCCAAGGATTTGAGGAACAGCTCAGGAGTAGCGACGACAGTCGTCAGATCGGCCTGAAGAAGAGATCTGGACCATTGAAAAGTTCACGTCCAGAAGGAAGCTCAGGAGGACCAGAGTCAGTCATCGGATCGACCGATAGAATCTGGGTCGTTAGTTTTCAAGGCCAAGAAGCCGTCGGAGGAGAGCGTATAAGGAGAACAGATACCTGATAGCCGTTGGATCTGCAGGAAGTTGCACCAAGGTTAAGCCTTCGTGAACAGCAAGGGAGAAGTCCGGAGAAGATCGGAGCCGTTCGTTGGCAGCGGACGCGTGTCATGAGATTACCCACATCGGGAACTCGGACACCGGAGGTTGGAAGAGGAAGTCATTTGACTTCACGAGTGACGAGAAGACAGGAGTCTTCCATCTGAGGAGGACACGTGTTAGAGATTGAGAGATCTCGCGAATTAGGGGGTTCGCAGGTTGAAGGCCCAAGCGTTGGGTGTCCCAAGCCACGAGGATGCAAGGGGTGAAAAAGAGATAGTCGTTGGATCTGGATCGGGGAAGACCGTTGAATCCGCACGGGGATCGTGCATCGGAGCCTCGGGAGAAAAGACAGGATAATTTGGCCACGGGAATCGCGAGATTGCGAGAAAGCGATATCTCGACAGCTAGTGGATACTGTGGGCCATAGGGGACTGGCGAGCGGAGTACAGGTGGCACGAAGCCCTCGGGATCTCGTCGCGAGAAGTCCCGAAGTATTGGTATTAGGATTTGCGAGTTGCGAGGTCCGAAGTCTCAGCGAGACAAAGGGCCATTGAAAGGTCAACTCTCGTGTGCCTCGGCACTTCGACACATCGAGTGTCAAGAGTTGGAAAACCAAGGGGTTGAAATAGCGAGTCGCAAGGCCACGAGGGAGGTAAGGCCACGGACACGGCAGTAGTGGTCATATGGTGGAAGCTTAGCTAGGAGGGCTAGCGCATAGGAGCCGCGAGCTCATCGGTAATTCGGGGATCGGGGATTCACGAGGACAGAGGTTTGCGACCGCGGAAAGTCCAAAACCCCGACGCTCAACAACAGTTTCCTGTGGGGAAATTGGTCATGGCCAGGTGCAGAGGCCGTGCAGGTGAACGAAGGACCTGTGGATTGGGTTGTGTTTTGATAGTGATTCCTGAGGGAATCTAAAGAGCCGCTTCGGCTCAACATATGAGGAGGAAAAGAATGATCCAGTGAGTAGGAGCTCAGGTGGAGAGACCCTGCTGGGAGACTGAATTGGGAGCTCATTGCATCAGAATCCAAGGCTTTTTCAAAATCCCTTTTTTTTATTGAGGCTTACCTATTTTTCTTCTGATGTTCTTTGGAAATTGATGTTCTTCTGTCAATTTCAGTCTGTAAAGAGTTGTTTTCTTTCTCAGGAAACATTTTCGCGGTTGCAAGCAATGAATGTTGATCTTCCAATTGAGCAGGTGTATGATTACTTTCATTTAATTGCATCCTGAAAAACTCTACTTCAGCAATTAGCTCTCTATTTTGATGATTTAGTAATCCCCTTTCAGTGGTCATAAATTCAAGCCTTGTTTGCAGCTCTGAAAAAATGGTCTCCAAATTTCCCTTTCCACAATCCCATTGATGGACCTATCTTCTACAATTTTTTCAAGTAATTCTTTACACCTTACCTTGGATTCACATAACCTTGATACCAACTCAACTTTTTAAACCCTCTAGTTTTGAATAGAAATTTCCTCAGTCTCCTTTATTGCTGCTACAATTTGTAATAAAAATATAATCTTTTTCCAAATCCCAAGACTTACTTGCTGCCTGAAATTCTGGGGAGATTGCCTTAATTTCTTCATTCAATTTCAAAAGTGTTTCTTGTAGATTATTTTTATTACAAACCACAGCTCTGCAGTACTCTTCTTTCTGAGAAATCTATTTTTTTTAATTTATCCTCAACTTCCTGTTTTCTGAGAAATCTATTTTTTTTAATTTATCCTCAACTTCCTGTTTTCTGAGAAATCTATTTTTTAAATTTATCCTGAGAAATCTAGAAACGATGGCCTTGTATTGCCCATCCTTCTTTGCAAGTTGTTTTTTGAATTCCGTCTCAATTGTTTGATTAAAATAATATTTGACTCCTACAGGTAGTCCAACATTAACGTGCAGATTATTCACACTGTAATGGCTATGTGTTCGCAGATTCAAGAATGTCAATTTCTAATTGCATTTGAATGAGTTGGTCAAACAAACAAAAAAAAATTTCTGGTAGTTTCGGAGACTTATAGACTTCATGGTCATCAAGATTCTCTTTGTTTTCCATCGACTCAGATAATATTTGTTCATCTTCATTGCTTTCTCTGAAAATTCTATGGCCAGAAATTACTTTATTGTTACCTCTTCCCATGTTAATATATATAAAAGAACACAAATGCAGTGGGCAGAACCTGGAGCCATATATATTATACCCTTTCAAAAGAGGAGGCTAACAGTTGGAGTCAGTGGCAGGTGACAAGAGGCGGATAATGATCGGAGTCGAGTCGATGTCATATAACAATTCGAAGTCGGTGGCAGGTAAGGAACGGTTGAACCCACAGACAATGTGTCAAACAAACAAATGTATCAAACAAACACTTGGTAGTGCTTAATTGAATAAAAACAGACGATGAAAATTTGAGAAAGAATCTCCCTTAAAAACACCTTCTGTCTAATTAATTTAAAAATTATATATAAAATAAAAAGAATTTTAAATTGAAAAAAAACAAATAAATGTATCAAAACAAACACTTGGTAGTGCTTAATTGAGAAAGAATCTCTCCTTAAAAACACCTTCTGTTTAATTAATTTAAAAATTATAAACAAAATAGAAAGAATTTTAAATTGAAAAAAAAGTTTAAAATGAGTGACTTCCACTATCAAGTGTTTTATGTTCTAACATTATTTCCATTTATATCGATAGGTGAAAGAAATTTACAAACAATCTAGAATCTAAGTTTGTTTCGATTCAAGATTAGTTGTTATAGAAGAACTTCGATACTCACTTCAAATATTTATTGATTAAAATACTTATTAATTTTGAGAAAAAATAATGCTAAGTAAATATAAACGAGTTATATATATTTCATATTATTTTTAATAATATGAATATTAAAGAAGTATATTTTTACAAATATTTAAAAATTGATTGGTGTGTAATCTTTTATGTTTAATATGGAATTATACATATGGAAAATTAGGTGAAACAAGAGTATGCAGTGAAAGTCAAAGAGGAGCGATTGGCACATAAACTATATTATAGATGAAAGAGGTTTGAGATTTGTTATCATTATTATTTTCTTTCAAAGAAGTTACAGATTGAAATCTTCAATAAACTTTATCAGTCAAATAGCCGAGCGAAAGGGTCCTTGTGCTAAACTTGTAGGAAGGCCATCAATGTAACAGCTTTATTTTGTTTTGATGGTAATGCCATCTTGTTTTGATAGTATATGAGGATTGTAAGCTATTTTCTGAGATGTTTTTGAGTTTATATAAATCATATTGTACTTTAGTTTTTATACATTTGGATCTAGGAGGTTTGTTAGTGATCATATTTATTTGGAGAAACACTATATTCCACAAAACCCTACGCCAACAATTTGCTAACTATTGAGCGATTAAAGTAATCTAACACCAACATTTTGCGATTTGGTTGGATCTGTACTCGTGAATCACGGGATGAACCGGTGATTTCTGTTGTAAGAGTCACAGTTTTGTGAAAGCAACATATATCCACCTTCCCAGCAAATGGAATACGGAATGGTTCTCTACAGAATATTCCACGCCTCGCCAACACAATAAGAGAAGAATTCACAGCAATAGACAGTTCCATAGGCAACTCTGGGGGATCACAGAAGTAAGTATAAACGAACAACTAAGAAAGAGCTTGTATATGCTTCGTGTTGGATACTCGAGACCCTTCTTCATGATAGAATATGCAGAGCATAAAGAATCGAAATATACACGCAGAAAATGAAAGGGCTTGATGCTACAGCCATCTAACTATTCACACGAATGTATAGATTTACAATGGTTTACAGTCATGCATAAAAGCATGCAGTCGAAAATAGAATAAAACTCTAACTCTGGTAAAAGCAGAAAAGCCTTGCATGTAGTGAGTAATTACTATTTCTAACACTCCCTCTTAATTACGAACGGGATTACATCATCCGCACTACCTATGCCTAAGT
>SNQJ01S0042832.1:48548-60319 GCA_010110895.2 Picea sitchensis
CAGCCATCTAACTATTCACACGAATGTATAGATTTACAATGGTTTACAGTCATGCGTAAAAGCATGCAGTCGAAAATAGAATAAAACTCTAACTCTGGTAAAAGCAGAAAAGCCTTGCATGTAGTGAGTAATTACTATTTCTAGCACTTCAGAACATAGGCAGCAGCTATAAGTGCAAAGAGTACTAGAAAGAGGATAAATAGACCACTTTCCCAACTGTTTGCAGTAACCCTTTCTGTTGAGAAGAGAATAGTATGGATCAGTTTTCCCTGACTTGTCTCAAATCCAGTGCGTAAAACTATTTCCGGGCACCCTCCATCAGGAGTTTTGAGATGGGCACCCTTATCTGTTGTATGTTGCAGTATCTTTGTTCCACTAAAAAATACATGATTTTTATCACGCCTTGCTGATAACCTTTCTCCCAATTCCCTACCTTGGATGGAAATCTTCCATTGTGGGGAAGATTCCCCAGTCAAAATTGCCTCATTGGTAATTGCAATGCCAGCCAGTAACAGCATATAAGCCGGGATCGTCCTCTCTTTCTGCTTTTCCCTGCAGAACGACCAATAGATAGAACATCTCCACGAAGAAGATCCATTCCAGATAGCTTCACCCATTTTCCACATCGATGCACCATTAATGTTTGATTATCTACTTGAACCCGCCCGCAGAAGCTCTGTTAAAGTTTTCAATCGACTTTTTCCCATTGTGGATTCAAATAAGAAGAGCATAAATAGAGTGAACAAGTTATAGTACCGATACTCAGTGATCTACACCATCTCTTGGCAACAAAACAATTCCCATATTGATATGAGATGCTACAGGGAATCAATATTAAATGCGAGTTTTTTCTTAAAAAGACGGGTTCCATTCCATATTTTCAAGCAAAGTTGTGCCCACTCAATCACTGTTGACCAGATCCAAATCATTGGCGGTGAGCAAAAGAAATGGAGGCGACCTCTTATAGTTTCAAAGTTTGATCAAGCAATCAGTCCACTGATCTATTCAATGCTTCGCCAACGATCCCTGTCCATCATTTGCAGTAAGGATTTTGCCCAACGATCCATATATGCGCCTCATTCGAGTAGCTTCTGAGAAAAACTGATTTCTGCAACACCCATCTGAAGATCAATTGGTAATTACCTTGTCAATGATTTTCCACAAGCAGTTGGAGCGGCCCTGCCAAATGAAGAAATCAGTGAACACGCAATCTGGCGTACTCCACGCAGATCTGATATATTTATTATTCGACCGGGGGTATGTTTTATTATCTGAGTTAATCTGGGATCTACATAACCTGTGATCTACTGCAAAGTGAAGTTATTTGAAATCTCAACAATCTACTTAGTGGTAAAGACTCCTCCGCGATCTGCATACAATCTCCAAGAAATCGATTCCATTTGCCAGCAGTATATCTCAAATTGCTCAAGGATATGATCTAATCTAATCCTGGTTATGGGTGCCACTAAAGGTAATCGATGTTAGAGTTTGATTCTGATGAGCGATTGCAATTAGAGATCGCAGTTGTGTAATGATTGCAGGTAATCTGAAATTTGCTCGGCTCAGGAATCTATGTTCTTCTCAGCGCTTGAGGGATCGAATTGGTTTGATTTGGTCATAATCAAACCGTGAGGAATAAAAACAACTTAAATCTCTTGTCTAAAGGAAGCTTTGATATCTGATCTGCACATCTTCCTCATAACTTCGATCTGGAGTTTTTCGTTTTTGCGATTGCTGTGATTTGGTGTGATCCCGGTGATTGTCATCTAAACCGTCGAGATCTGATAAGATCTGGTGCAATGGATCACTGATCCATATTTCTACAAGGCTGCCAATTATATTTCTCTCTAAATTTGTATTCAGTGGGAGGATTGATGAAGAATATTTTATTAAAATATTTTTTTTATGGGTGTCATAAGAAAAAGTGCCATTGTAATCTTTTTGAAAGGGGAAGATTTGATGTGGTCTAATTTTGTATTCAAGGATTTGGTCTCTCAATTTTTAAAGCCTTTGGGATTTGGGAGATTTATAATTTTTTGAGAGATAATGGCACTTGTAAAAGTTGTTAGCACTTAGAGTATGGATAAATTTGTAGAATGAGATGAATGAAGTTTGATTAGATAAGTCATTGAAATTTTATATTTTTGATGAAAATCAAGATATCTTCAAAATGTATTTGATATTTATAATAAAATTGAATTTGTTTTCTCTGTGTACTAGATCAGCACAAAATTGAATAAGGGGATCTTAAGTATACTTTATGTAGTCTATGTTGGTGATTTTTTTAATATGAGTTGGTTTGCATATAGTTTTGATGTTATCCCACATACATAGAGTACAAAGAAGGTTAATGACATAAGCACACACTTAATTCTAGTGAAACACATATATTAAAGAAAAACTAATCAAACAACAAAGAAGATATCAAATTGACAATCAAATCAACATCAAATTCAAAGATCCATTAAATTTTTCAAAGCCCTATCAAATTCAAAGATCCATTCAATTTTTAAATCAACGATAATTCGTAGCTTACAAATAGTAATTTTGTAAGTTTACTTATCTTTTTAAATTAAGTGATGTTGAATTTGTAATTGGGTGCATTCTCGACTGAGCCCGACACCCAATAGTCATTGTCATTTTGAGTCGAAATTTACAAGGTTGAGTAGTTTAAACTCAAATCACTGTAAACATCACACTTTAGATGCATTTTCGGTGGTAACCGATATCCTCAAATTCATGGAATCAAGCTCAAGCGAGAAACTTCAAGTGAGCGTGAAAGTATAAGAAAGTGTGTTCCTAGAAAAAAATTCAAACGAGTACAGGCTAGCATGAAAAAAAATCAAGTGAGCGTGAATAGAAAGTGAACGAAAAGTGCAGGCGAGCGCATTCAAATGCAATGAAATGTAGAATTATTAGAGTTTTTGAATACTCTAATAAACACCACTAAAGACAATACAGTAATATTGAACAAAACAACTCTTCGATCAATGTTGACTTGTTTGCAAGTGACGCAAGCTAAAGTTAGACTTATTCAAGATCAATCCCAGCTATTAAGTGATGAAATCAGGGATCTCAAAATTCAACAGCTAATGAAGTGTTCTGAAGTAGTTTTTGTTGAGCACAACCCTCTCTATGATGATGATGATGATTTTGATCAACAATAAGTGAAGGAGCAAGTTAGTAAGACAAATGCAAATGCAGAAAAAGATGAAGTTATTATTAAACCTACATTTCATGAGTTCTATTTTGAGCTCAACAAATAAAACCTTTCTATAATGCGACAACATATAGTAAATCCACTTCCACTGATTTCAAAGAAACAGGTTCATAATACTCTTTCCAAGACCATCATCATACCTTGGGAAGAAATCCTCTACAACAGGAATAGAACAAGACTTGGATATGAAAAGGAAGTTACCTTTCATATTCATGATTATTCCAAACCAATCCAGTTCCAAAGTGATAGATTATTTCAAGAAGGTTCACCTTCACCTATTCGAGTTCAACATCAGAATGATAAGTGCCAACATTGTAACAGAGTTGGTCAAAATAAGAATCAGTGTTTTGATCTCCATCCTTGCCGACATTGTGGCAAACATAACCATTCTTCAGACATATGTTCAACACTAAAGAAACTTGGAAGATTGAAGATTCACTATCAGTGGATCAACCCTTGGCAGTGGTCATCAACAACCAAGCGATTATATAAGTCTTACCATAGAATTCAATTTCGAGTAACGACCAATCTTGCAGCACATAACATTTTTGTACCTCACATAAGTGGTCCCCTTATGGCATAGCTTTCGAGCATGGCCCTCATGAGATGAGATAACATGTGGTGTTTTCCGCATGCCCACTTTTTGTTGTACACAAATGAAACAAGTATGGTACTCTCTTGATCCTAGAAGGGGGGAGTACAATGATGTAACTCTTATTTACCTTAATGGGGGGAGTTCAAAATTCCAGTGAAGATGGTTCAACAAACCACTTGAAGTCTCTCCTTTCAGCTGACAAATGGGAGAATTGGTGATGGAATTTAAGATGGTTGTCAAACCAAAAGTTTTGACAACAAATATGCCCAATGGGCATGAAATTTTCCAAATGGGCAATTGTAGTCTATAGATGGAAGATTTTGGCAAGATTATGGTTCAATGACTTGCAAATGAATCATACACAATATACATTAGGATGTTGTTGGACACCATAAAAGTGTCAAAATTAGTTATTCTTTATCCAAAAACCATCAGATACATGGTATCAATTGGTCAATGGTTATCCCAAACCACATATTCAGAGAGAACTTTAGGTGATGCATTGGTAGTAGAATGGTGATACTGCATGTTCACCAATTAGCAATAGACATCATATTCTTCTAGCTCAAATACTTGGAAAAATTATCGATTTGTCAAGCAATCAGGGAATGTTCAGATATTGCAATTGTTCACTTCCATATCTCAGCTTTCTTCCAATTCATTTCAGATGAACCATTCAACATCCAGATTGGTGGTTTTCATGTAGTTCTTCATTGAGGTTCATCTAAGGAGTTTCAGTATGAAGACTTTGAAATGATACCATTTTATGCTTTATTGTTGGTATTATTGATCAGACTTGTGATTGAGGAGGGGATTGTTAGCCTATGGCTTACCTTAACCAATCACTAAGTCTATCTGTCACCTATATTTGTATTATTCATTTAGGATATTAGTAATATGTCATCAAGTGATGACTAATGAATTAGTTAAGATTGCCTAGCCTAATCATCATGCATGATTTTAAGATCTAGAGAAAATCTCTCTATGGAGTGGCATTACCCATTGTACTATAAATATGTAACATTGGTGTGAATACAATAAGTGTTAGCTAGTGACCATTTTATACCATCTTGTTATTCTTATGCATATTTTATTAATTGATATCAAAAATTCTTTGTTTTATCAATTGATATCAAAAATTCTTTGTTTTATCAATTAGTATCAGAAATTCTTTATTTTATCACAACCTAGACCATAATTTAAAATTTAAATCAAAATGTATGTGAAAAAAATATTAATATAATTTATTTCTCTTAAAAGAGATCTAAAAAAGGTTAGGGAAGATTATAAACATCCAAATAACTTCATATTATGCTACAACCAAGTAAAAATGAACAATTGCGTCTATACAATGTATGAGACTCTCTACATATATATTTTTTAAGTTGATTAAATCACCTCTTTACTAAAACATGGGATTCCGTGGTATTTAGGTACTATAATTGTGTCATGTGTATAATGAATAATCTTATCACTCCAATTGCAATGTAATATTTTTATGATCAAATATCTTTCTAAATTAATAAATATTTTAACTATTTAGGTATTTAGGTACTTAATCATTTATTGGTATTTTTAACTACTATTCTATCATTTTTCTCCTTTTAAACACTACCTCCAACTTATCGACTTTTATCTTTATCCAAAAAGATAGTTGTAGTTATGAGAGTACATGTTTCATAGTTGAAAGGAAAACATGTTAGGAGCAATTCATTAAAAACAAACTATCTTAATGTTTATGGAATATTGATCAAAATCAAATAATTCTCAAACAACCCCCAACTTTATTATAATTGAGTATTTCACAATTTAATTTACCCCAACTTTATTATAATTTAGTATTTCACAATTTAATTTATTATGCTATCATGGATAATAACATGAGGATTTTTTTTTTTTTAAATATATGTGGTTCAACGTATTTGGGAAAAGCATTGGCTATTAATACCATAGTAAAAACAATCTTAAAGTTTATGGAGGTGGTAACAAATTGCCATTCCATTTATTTTCACAATGCAACCAATAACAAATAAAAGGGACATACTACAGTGACACTTGTTCATATTATAATTAGAATAACTTATAAAAATATAAATTATGTATCAATCCTTAGCCTAATACAATAGTAGAATCGAACCTAAAATAATGGAGAACCAATTTATGTACTAAAATAATGGAGAAACAATTTATGTACTAGAAGAAAATAAAAATTATTTTTTAATTGAAATTTTGGTAATGTATTTTTTTATACTTTTTAATAACATGTGGGGTTTAATGGTTAAAAAAATATGTTTCCTCTTAACATGTTAAAAGTTAAAATTCAGAGAGGGCAGAGTATGTATACTTCCGTAAACTTTTCCAATAAAATCACTAAGTGACCTAATCAAAGAAGGTCTCATGCACCAATTTGATTTTTGACTTAATCGTGACTTTAAAACTAAATTATTATTATTATTATAATTAAACTTTTAGATAAGGTTATTTTTTTGATACAATTCAAAAAATCACATTTTAATTGACCTTTTAAACACATTTTAATCAAACTTTTAGGTAAGGTCATTTTTTCATATGAAACCCTTTACAATTCAAGCGTTATACTAAAAAACATCACGGATAGGTTTATACCTAAAATACCCCACAGATCACGAGATATATTTATATTAAAAAATATGTATATATTGTAATCTATAATGCTTTCACTGTTATGGGGTGGGAGGATGCACAATGACATATTTTCACTTTTGCTCATCTTCCTGTAGTCAAAGGTGAAGGTTTCATCTTACTTTATAATGTGTATGTCTTTAGGATTAGGGTGGATGGGAAATCACATATTTTTGAATCTATTCATTTTTATATAGATACACATAGAAAGTTCAAGGTTTCACCCTATTTTTAAGGAGTAGGTTAATTTTGCAATCCTCTTCATTCCATGGTTGATATTTAGTGACTTAATGCATTAATTTTTTTTTGGAGCAAGTTAAGTTGATTTGGGTGATTACAATTTATTGTATGGATACTTCGGTTGAAATTTTTTATATGAAATTTTTACACTACATTGTGTTTGGTGTCCTTTTAACAATTCTGCAAAATGTTATGCTATATATATTTTCCTCGACATTTATTTGGCGACCATAATGGGGAGATATTCCATATCTCTCTGGGTGATTAAATTCACATTATCATTGAGTATTCTTATGTTTCTTCTTTTGATTCTTTGATTGTTTTCTTTTCTTCATGACAACCCTTGTTACAAGGAAGCCCAATATTGAGCCCGGTCATAAAGACCAAACCAACATTGCTTTAACCTTATTCAATACCATCTTAGAAACTGCTAACATCTGGGATGAGCTTGGATGCTTGTGGGAAGTGATTGAACAAGACATAAGTGTATGAGAACGCTGGGAAGCCATGAAAAGACATCCTAGGAATCAACCATAGATTTATTTTTCCTAAAGTATTGATCTTCTTTTCATGTCCTTAAACCCTCACATCTCTAGGAGAAGAGGAGGTTTATCACATGACATCAACCCTATTGCTGAAATAGGAAGAAGAAACGTTGTTTTGTCAACCCAACAAGGTACTCTACGATGAAATTTTTCTGATTCATCTAGTTCATATTTCTCTCCCTTACCTTCGTTCACAAGATGGCCTTTGTGGGTGGCTCTGGTGGAGCTGGAGGTGATTCTTCATCTCAATCTTCAACCTCATCAATGATTGGTAGCTTGTATAGTCATCAAGTCCTTGTCCAATCTACTACCAACCCCACTACTTGGTCATAAATAAGTATGGAATCTTTCAATTCGAAGAAGATGATACTACTAATTTGTGGCATGTTTCCTCTCCTCTGAACCTAACACCTGCTACTCATTCGCTTCCAAAATTCAAAGAGAATCTCCCTAGGTTTTCAGGAAATAACACGGTCACTACGAATGAACACTTGGTGTGATTTTATAATGCATGTCACAACATAGGATCCAATGACAATGACACTTGTATGCAATTATTTGTTAATTCCCTTGAAGGGAAAGCAACGATAGATTTCTTTGATATTCCTCCCAAGATTCTTTCCACTTGGGAGGAGTTAGTTTATTGGTTGAAATCTACTTATGGGTAGTCTAAAAGCCTAACCGAACAATTACGGGAGTATAAGAACATTGCATACCAAGATGGTGACACTATCAAGTCTTTTAACTTATGTTTCACCAAGTTATATAACAAAATTCCTGAACTTATTTTCCCTCATAACCAAGCCACTTTTATGCATTACTATATTGCTCTACCTTCCCCATACCATCATAGGATCGAATAAAAATATATTGAAAATATTGGTTCCACTCTCCATAGTTGTGTAGAGTATGAAGAACAACTTGAAAGAATAATTATTCCCAAGGGAGACTCAATTAAAGAAACGAACATGCCCACCCTCTTACAACTTGTACAAGACATGAATAATTGAATGATAGCATATGAGCGAAAGGGAAATGTCCCTTCACTTACCCATGGGGCCTCATCTTCTTCTTCACCACCCTTTAGGAATCCTAATGAAAACAACTTCCAGCCTAAATCCATCATGCCTCACAGTTGGTGTAGATTTTGCGAGGAACACCATGAGGAAAGTACTTGTGAGGTAAAGAAAAGTGCCAGAGATAACATATTTGGTAAAAGGCCTGAAACTACCATTGTTGTTCTATATTTCGCATGACCAGAGGATGTCATGATCATAAACACTAAGAATAAATCCTATGCTTAGAAAGGAAAATATGATCCCCCTCATACTTCTTCTATCCCAAGCTCATCTTCACCAGCTGCTATTGTACAAGTTAGTAAAACTCATGACAATCAAGGAACTCCATCCCCTTTTCCCTCTTCCAAATACAACATTCTCAATCAATTGGATAATATTAAAGCCGATGCTACCCTCATGGACATGGTTGTCATCCCTGAGCAACAAAAGCATCTGAAAAATTTCATAGAAGGAAAAACTTCCACCATAGCCAATATCTCTAAAGAGGTAGGTGAAAAGGACTCGACAATAAATAAAGTAGTTGTACATAATTTTAGACACTCTATAAAAAATCCTATGTTTTTCATTTTTGTAAAGATTATGGACAAAATAGCTCATTGTTTTCTGATTGATGGTGGGTCGGGCCCCAGCGTAATGTAGAAAAATATTATGTAACATCTAGCCTTCTCTTGTACAAATTAAAATGCCAGAAGCATGCTCTCTTATAATATTTTACAACAAATGATCATAGGTGAGATCAAGGACATGACCTTAGTTTTTTTCGTGCATCCTGAAATAAGGAGAACCCTTAATATTCAGTTAATTGACATGCCATTGAGTAATTATTCAATCATCTTAGGAAGAGACTGGCAAGCCTTGACAGGTGGATACCTCTCACTCGATGGGACACACTTATATGTTCCCCGAAATGGGAATAACATCATTGTCCTAAGGGAGGGAAAAATTTCACCTTATATATAAAGAATTCCATAGCCTAATGTAAATTATATTGAAGAGGACCTAGGAGTGTACTCCATCTTTTCCAATAGGGACAACACTATCTTGGAACAAATCGACCTAGAGGATGGGATGTGGCATATGCACTTTGGTGGTTCATGCTCCAATGAAGGAAATGGGGCTGGAATTATCTTGGACTCTCCAGTAGGTAAAATTCACAACTTTTCTTATAGGTTAGTGTTTTCTTGCACTGACAACGTCACTGAATTTGAAGCATTACTGCTAGGAATTGAAAATGCCTATAGTTTAGGTTGTGGTCACCTTTCATTTTTTAGGGACTATGAACTTGTTGTAAACCTTGTACGTAAGATAAATTATCCTAGAAACAATTTATTGAAATGCTACACCCAAACTGTCTGGGCGCTTATTTCGAACTTTCTATCTTTCAACGTCACTCATGTTAAAAGGGAACTAAATTTAATGGTTGATAGGTTAGTTTTTTTTGCATCCTCTCCTACTCAACAAATTATTTTACAAAGACTCGATTGCACCTTTCAATCCTTGTATCATCCTCATATCCATGATAATGTAGAGTCATGGTAAGTATTCCCTAGTGATGAGAGTATCTGTTCTTTCATACATAATGAACCTTATAAGCCTAAGGAGATTATATCCATGGAAGAAAAGAAAATTCTGAAGGGCTTGACTCCTCTAGAAAGTTCATTTTCGTCAAGTGATGTAGGAAATAAATAAAAAGATAAAGAAGAGGAGTCTAAAAGGAAAGTGGTTGAAACCATTTCCTTCAACATTGGGACACCTGATTCCCCAAAGAATGCTAAGATAGATGCCAAATGTTTTGATGAAGAAAAATTGAAGTTCACTGAATTACTCCATGAATTTCAAGACATTTTTTCTTGGTCTTATGAGCATATTTGTGGTTTTGATACTGCTCTTATACAACATGCCATTCCTATCAAGGAAGGCATAAAACCAGTTAGGAAGAAAAAAAGACCCATTAACCCCACACTTGAAGAAACCATTTGAAAGGAGTTGGAAAAACTCTTGAAGGATGGGATAATTTTCCCTATTAAGTATTCTGAGTGGGTTTCCAATTTGGTTTCCGTTTGCAAAACAATTGGTCAGATCACACTATGCGTTGATTTTCGCACATTGAATAGAGCTAGCACAAAAGATCATTTTTATCTCCCTAATATGAAAATGGTTTTTTAGCAAGTTGCAGGGTGACAGATGATGTCCTTACTTGACAATTTTTCTGGTTATAATCACATCAAGGTAAAAAGGACGGATAAATATAAAACCACTTTTATTACATGTTGGGGAACATTTTCTTATGAATGTATGCCTTTTGGATTATCTAATTTAGGTGCCACTTTCCAAAGAGATATGCAAATATCTTTTGACGATCGGATCGGAAAAAATATTCAGATTTATCTTGATGACTTAACTGTATATTCAAAAAATCGACCGAATCAGTTTGGTCATCTTAGAAAGGTTCTCGTGCGATGTAGAAAATTAGGCATTTCTTTAAGTCCTTCTAATTCTATCTTCGACGTTACCAAGGGAAAGATCCTTGGGTACATTGTCTCTGATTAAGGAATAATCATAGATCCTGAAAGGATTGCTGCTATCCCAAATCTTCTTGCTCCTACTTCCAAAATGGAGGTTCAAGCCTTTATGGGTATTATAAACTTTTCCTGTAGGTTTGTTCCTGATCGATATGGATACTGGTGGCCACCCACCTTTTCTAACTAGCTCAAAACAATTTTCTGACAATTTACTATTTTTAGTAGTTTTAACTTTCGAGGCCATTTTGAGGGTCTAAATGAAGGTTTTTCGGGATATAGATCCTAAATTATAGCCAAAGGAATGAATGATCCCCCAAAATGATTTTCCTCGATGATACCTTTCCAATGGGCTATCACATGCCTAAAACAGAGATCGTATGCAAAAATTACGAACCCGGGAAGTTGATGTACTAACTTACCCAAACAGGTCCCACATGACTTTTGGTGCTTCATCTCCTAGGGTTAGGTTTTTGGATGTATAGGGTTTCTGGAATTATTTTTTATTGTAAAAATGCCTTCAGAGCCTCATTTTAATCTTCTTCTTGCGAATGCACATAGCCGTCACATCTCTTCTCAAAGATAAGCCACCACAATTCCAACAAGCTTGTTTCTGCTGCATTTTACAGTTTCAACTTATTTCATTATTGAATAGAAAACCAATTTTACTGTATCTCTGTTATTTTGTGTTAAGCACCTGTTAATAATCTGTATTCACTTCGTTCTTTTCATAAAATCTAGATCAATGGTATCAGAGCGGTGTTCAAGGATAAATTCGTGAGTGCGGACACAGACCAATCTCCCCCAGATCCACCTGGATCTGGAACAAACTGTGACAGAATACTACTCTTTCCCTAGTTCTAAAGTATTGAATGGACAAGAGAAGAAGGATGATGCACTTACTTTATGAAA
>SNQJ01S0042832.1:62467-73910 GCA_010110895.2 Picea sitchensis
CTTTTTCAATGGTTGTTCATTCCTTTTGGTTTGACAAATGCTCCATCTACTTTCATGAGGATGATGGATGATATCCTGTGACCATTCACCATTACTTTTGTAGTGGTGTATCTGGATGACATTCTAATTTACAACAAGACTTGGGTCGAACACTTGCAGCATATTCAGCAGTTTTTTCACACCCTGCCACAACACAAGCTATACGCCAACTTGGAAAAATGATTCTTTGGCATGGACAAGATCCATTACCTGGGCTACATCACAGATCAGCATGGTGTACATGTGGATCCAGCCAAGATCCAAGTCATCCATGACTGGCCAGCCCCAACAACACTCACTGAGCTTCGGAGCTTCTTTGGCCTTGCCAATTTCTACCGCAGGTTCATGTTGGGATTCTTCCATATTGCATGGCCCCTCAGCCAAATAAATAGGGGTGGTGGTAAGGAAAAATTTGCGTGGGGCTGGTCCAAACAACAAACGTTCGATGACTTGAAGAAACGTTTGTGCTCAACCCCAATACTTTCATTACCTGACCTGGAACATCCCTTTGAAATCGAGACAGATGCTTTAGACTATGTTTTGGGCATCATTCTCACTCAACACGACCACCCCGTGGCCTATCATAGTGAGACACTGCCAGATACTGTATGTAAGTACCCTACTTATGACAAAGAAATGTAATCCATTGTACAAGCCTGCCGCTAGTGGAGACATTACATTCTTGGGAAGGCGACAGTCATCCACACTGATCATAAGCCACTGCAGTTCATGAAGACACAGGGAAAATTGCAGAATGACTTCCATCAAAAGTGGTCCACATACTTGCAGCAATTCCACCTCAATATCAAGTATAAAACATGAAGCACCAATCACGTCGTTGATTGCCTCAACAAACCGTCAGTCGTGGCACTCACCACGGTGCTAGACTCTTGCAGCCATAAGAAATATTGATGGGCCCAACTTTATGAGACAGACCCTGACTTCGCCACTGCCTACCAAATGTTGGGTACAAACCCAGTTGTTGATAATTTCCATATTTGGGATCAGTTTTTGTGTCGTCTGGGCTATATATGTGTTCAATCAAGTGAGCGAGCGAAGATGATATGGGAATCCCACTACAATCGTGTGTAACTACACTTCGGCATAAAAAATACAGTGGAAATGCTACAAAAACATTTCTACTGGCCGAAACTTTGACAAGAGGTTGGCAAGTATATCAGGTTCTGCACTGCCTATGTTATTGCCATACCAACCACTAAGAAACATGGCCTATACACCCCTCTTCCTACTCCTGATAGGCCATGGGAATCCATCTCAATGGACTACATGTCGGGCCTCCCATCCACCAAGTAGGGAAATGACTGTGTTTTTGTGTTTGTTGATTGCTTTTCTAAGATGGCGAGTCTCGTTGCCTGCAAGAAGAGCATCATAACAGAGGCCACTGCCCAGCTATTCTTTGAATGCATCTGGGTACATTTTGAAATCCCACAAACCATTGTCTCAGATCAGGATAGTCAATTTCTCATCACATTCTGGTTGAGCCTCTGGTCACTTTTGGACACCAATCTCACCAAATCCACGACCTTCCACCCCTAGATAGATGCCCAAACTGAGGTTGTAAATCGAATGATTGTGCATATCCTTCACATGTATAATTCAAAGCACCCTCTCACATTGGATGAGAGCCTTCCCTATGTCCAACATAACTACAGCCATGCCCTGCATAGCTCAACTGGCCACAGCCCCTTTCAGGTGGGGTTGGGATTCCAACCATTGGGTCCCATACACAAGTATATTTGGGTCAAATTCTGATGGCGTGTTCGACGCATTTTCCACTTTATATTGTCAGGAGAACGAAAAACAACGAACCCCCTCAAACATCATTTCACATGACATCTCTTTTTCGATGACATAGTTTTTGTCGTTTTTGCAATGTCTTGGAGGTGGCAAGACCGAATTATTTAATGTGGCAAGAGAGACGTCTGGAACGTGGAAAGAGCAACGTATGGAATGTGGCAAGAGAGACGTCTTGAATGTGGCAATACCGACGTCTCGAACATGGAAAGAGAGACGTCTTGGACATGGCAAGAGAGACGTCTAGAACGTGGCAAGAGATACATCTTGAACGTGGCAAGACCGACGTCTTGAAGGTGGAAAGAGAGACGTCTAGAATGTGCCAAGAACGCCATTAAGAGGTATCATCTCCAACATGGTTTCTATGAGAGAGACACTCAAATATGTTGCAATAATGACTGTGTTGTAGGTATTTAAAAAAAAATATACAATATCAATACTGAGAGGGACAGGTACATTAACCTTTGCTAAGATACTAGCCATGTCAATATTTAAATCTATATCATTGGTCTTAGGAAAGGTTGGTTGAGGAGGAGGAATAACTTCCAATGGTAAAGGGGGTATTGTCTAATGAGGTGTAGGATCACTAGGATATGTCTCGAGTGTGTTATCACACGAACTCACAATTGTTGAGCTAAGGTCTAAAATCTCAAGTGCAATCATGTGTAATAAGTCTGCAAAAATATACTAGAGAGTAAGTCCTTGTTTTTAGATAGGATCAAAATAATACTGTACTTTCTTGGATACGTCAAAACAGGTGCCATCCAATACAAGATCCTATGTACCAATGAGATAGTTGAGCAACAAAAATTACAGAGCCTTCACTGAAACCTCTGACAATTTGTTTAACATTTAGCAGAAAATTATATCATCAATAATACAACTTGAAGTCATTGCAGGTATTTCTTTGTATCCTATGGCTAGCACAACAACTTCACACATAGCATGCAAGTGTTCTATATATATACATTGAGTAGAAGATAAAATTCATAGAATGAAAATTGTAGCAATTCGAAAGAACCATAACAGATTTGGACTCTAGATATAAAGCTCATAGTCTCTCATGCCAAGACATTTGAAAATGAAAAACCATTTAAAATTCAATATCCCAATATTCGATCAGAACAAGGGGTGAAAAAAGACAAATTTAAATACTTCAACAAATATAGCAGATTTGGCCTACATATATACAACACATATTTATTCCAAGTTTAGTTTCAAATAACAACCAATGTTATTGTTATATACACAACTAATCCATCTAGTTTCAAATAACAACCAAAGTTAGTTGTCATATACGCAGCTAATCCGTGTAGTAGATATATTAAGTGATCGAACATCATTCATTTTTCAAACATGATCCAAGAACATGATAGGCCAAAGCAGAATATTGTGAATTTGTTCAAATGGCTTCCTATATTGCACNCTCTTAGATATTTTAGATAGAATCTCAGGAAAAGAAACATCCATATATTGAATTACTATATTCAAGATATATGTGATATGTTATCTAAGTTTTCAGATGCATCCATTTAGCCAGAATTATTTACACGCTCACATTCATCAATCCATTCGGAATACCTGCAAACATTTTCAGAAATACAAATGGCTAAGTCATCCATAGAGTTATTTATTACTCCATTGCATTTTAAGTCCCTCTCCTCCAATTCAATAAGGATTACCTTTGTTCAATGATTCAAACCTCTATAAATATCAACTATTCAGCTGATCTAACTACACTACTAAAAAAAGGCATGTGCCAAAACCCAAACACTAAAATATATGGTTCATAAAGCTTACACATCAATGGGCTTGCTCAATACTGTCAATTCCAATTAATACAAGAGAATATATTATGTTTAGTAAGGGCTCAAAAGTAGAAAATTCACTTGTGAAAAATAATACTACATAAAAATAACCTTAGGAAAACACAAAAAACTTCACCGACCATTTATTAAGGTGTTGAAACTCTCCTGGCATATCCTGCATGAAGCCTCCTTGATAAGATCTTTTTGATCCCTGAATGAACAAAAATGTTAGAGCTGGAAAAATGTCAAACTACAAGGCTTCATATAGTTAACAGACTAAATGTCAACCTGCAAGGCTTACTTTTTATTGGAGAAACTTGTTGTCCTAAGTGGGCTACAAAAATCATTGAGTACGTGTTTCAGTTCTGCAATAATTTCAAAGTAGTTACACTTCAAACACCTCTGTAACCGCATGGAGGGATTAAAATAGTCAAAATAAAAGAAAACAACATGGAGGGTTTAAAACAGTCAAAATAAAAGTAAACAACATGAAGGGTTTAAATTTAAAATAGTCAAAATAAAAGTAAACGGCATAGAGGGATTAAAAAAATCAAAATTAAAGTAAAGATAATGGAGAGATTAAAACATTGAACTATATATAGACTTTGAAATCGTGAGAAAAAATGAAGTTAAAATTGCATGAAACAGGAAACATTTTTGAAATGTTGTGGTTCAAAATATATGAAACAACATAAGTTGGAGTTTCTAATAAAATCATGTGGTAGAATGGTTTCCAAAAAGAAGCACCTAAATCCTTTGATAAGTTTAATATATAAAAACCATTTCTTGTTTCTGAAACACATCTACTTTTGCAAAAGAAAAGGGAAGTTGTTACATCTTAAACCATTTAAGGCATAAACAAGATTCTGTAGCAATGCATGCAAGAATGTACAATAGATAAAGATCCATACCTTGTCTCTACCATCTTAGAAGTTGATTCCAACAACAACCTAGATTGATGATCTGTATTATATGCTCTGGCATAGGAAACATTATCCAACACATCCTCTCCATTGAGCCCGAACCTGCAAGACTACAAAATATTAAAATTTTGACTAATCAGTCTCTCAAAACTACAGTAAAAGTTGTGCATCAAAAAGCTCTTCATACCTTTCTGCAATCTGTAAAAGTCATTGTGGTCTGATGGTTCCCTTGGCATCAATACAGAGTTCTTTTCTTTCGTCACCTCCCTGATCTAAGGGCAACTTAAAAGATACTACCATCAATTTGCAATTGAAAAAACTTTGTAATGGCAAAGATTCGAGAAGTTAAATTTAAAATCCCCAATCATGAGTATGCAAATGCTTAGAAGAAACAAGTCTTAGAGAAGCAATCTTGATGTTGAACCTTAACCATACTAAGAATCCCAAACCTTCCATGAATCTCAAACCTTCCAAGGCCCAAATCATTAAATAGTGGTTGTTCATGAACCATACTATAAACCCTAAACCAGGAATAAACATGAAGTCAAGAAATATCCAATCTTATAAAAAATCCCTAAAGGTTTTGGTTCCCTTAAGGGGGATATACTTAGTTCTAGAGCATAGTTTTATAGTTTCCACAACAAAATTGAGTGTCATTCACAAAGAGGTAAATTTCTCGAGAAAACAATAAAGTTTCATGCAAAAATCAGTTCTGCAACAATTTCTTTAAATTAATTGAGAAGAATGAGAGGTTTGTTGCCTCGAAGTCCAAACATCTATATATTTGTAAAGGCTTCAAACTAATGCACTCGAAGATGCAACTAATGAGTAGTTTCTTTGCCCCAAATCTTGTTTTTCTACTAGTCAGTGTTTTGCCACTACAAATCTTACTGGACTGGAATATGGATCTAATTTACATCAACCATTTTATTCCTTGCAGGTGTTGTAATGAACTGCAACACCCACCTAGAAATGACAATATCCCATGTATTGCATTAGCCATATCAAAAGTCAAGTAGCCACGACAAGATGGGATCCTCTATAACAATGGTAGCACCTGATTCTTGAGTTGGTTGGCTCTTTTCTTTTATTACAATGGTTAAGGCATTGTGCAATGAGAAACAAGAAAAAGAATGGGAAATGGAAACAAAAGATGAAATAGAGGTAGAGAGTCATGGGGATAAGAAACATGAAACTTCCCTTCTCAGCATATATTATGCATGTAAAATTGATTATTAATGCACTGATGTAATAATCAAGATGGGAATGGAAATGAGAACCGAAAAAGGAAAAAAACAAGAAATCAGACTCCTAGTAAGTTTCCTATTAACATATCTACGATAGATATGATTGCTCTGGTTCATCTTCAGAGCCCTAATTTTTGGACATTATGATAACGATTATTTCAGGGCCTTGGGTAGATTTCTTAAAATGCGAGTATCTATTGAGTATGTGGCATAGATCTTAGAAGGGTTTATCAAGTTACCCCACATTTTTCCTCGTGTGGGCTACTGTTTCATGAATAGAATTTAAAACACACAAACATGTTTTAAAATAACAGTTGCGCAATATTTTCTAGGAGAACCTTACTTGACAAGTAACGCAAAGAGTGTGGAATAATTGGGTTTTTCCTATATGAAATTCCCCATAGATCTCTATGATTCATCTAGTCTCGATCCCTCCTATGAAGAAAATGGTCAAATTCTCAAAACCATGGAATGTGCCCAAAACTGATTATCAATGCCCACAAATAACTCCACCAATCCCATAATTATTAACAAAGTAACTCAACTATATCCTGGAAACCAAACAACTCTCAAGCGATTTCTCTAGAA
Organism: Picea sitchensis; assembly: GCA_010110895.2. NCBI lineage: Eukaryota > Viridiplantae > Streptophyta > Pinopsida > Pinales > Pinaceae > Picea > Picea sitchensis. Next base: position 68,888 of record SNQJ01S0042832.1, read on the forward strand.
ATTACATCACCTTCTAGTAGTTTGTCAAGCTCTCTAGACCCAGAACTTATCTGTGTAATCTCAAGGAGTTGAACGTGCAGTTGGGTGGCACTGGTGAAACCCATGGGAACCAATTTTGAGGATGCCAGAGGCAATAATAAAATGAATACATGCCAACCAAAGAAACTTTTTTCTTTTCGAAAAAAAAACTATTAAAATGTGGGCTAAGGTATCAAATTTCCATGCCTTCTTCAATAATCTTATGAACCTTGGCATCACTGAGACCCTTGATCTGCATGAGATCCTTCTTCAGGGAATAGGAAACTGCTTCTACCGTGCAATGCCTAGCATCCTTGAGATTTTTAATATCAACAACAGATATCCCACAGGCCTTATACAACAAAAACATCCAGAGATCAAATTCCTTTTGAGTAAATTGCATTGTATTGTTCTTGGCTTTGAAATAATTTTGAAACTTATTACCTGGAGTTGTTCAACGGGGTAGAGTCCATGTTGTTTCTCCTCTGCATTTTCTTCTTCCTCGGGGATCTGTTTTTGCTTGCATTGTTGTTGTTCCATGAGAATATTACTGAGAAAGAGAGTTAAGAGAGAATCCCAATATGAGAGAACGATGTCTTCTGATACATGGTTGGCCCTTCGATCAGTTTTAGGTTGTCTGATGGGTAGATAGATGATCATGCTATTTCTATGGAGAGGGGGTCGAAGGAAGAGGATGAAGAGTGTCATTGGTTTTGAATTTGGTGTGGGTGCCAAAGTTATTACATTAAAATTTTAAATCCATTTTTAATCATTTTATCCATCACTCTTCTCTATTTTATAAAAACAAATGGGGGAGGCTTCTCCCCCAAGATACAACCTTCTTTCTTTTCCTTTGTTTTTTTATGACATATTGTTGGGATCAAAAAATTTGTGATTTGAAAATTGTCAATTTGACTATTGGAGTTGGATTAATTAGTAGTATCATTGTTATTGATTTTATTCTCATGTTTTTATTCTTATGTCTAGGACAAGTTATCTAACAGGACATACCTCCTGAGACGTAACTGTTGTGGCAAACTAGATTTCCTTTTGAAAAACTAGAAACAAAGAGAATTATGTGAGATAAATGACATAAGATACAAACACCTCATAAACAAAACAAATTATCCATTGAAATAGAACATTTTTAAAGAATCAAGGATAAAACCTTGATAAACTCATCTGTTGGAGTGTGACCCAGACAAAGATCTTGATGGAATTTGCATATATGTTCAAAGCAATCCAAATCAGGAAAATTATTCAATTCCTGAATCAAGACACAAAAAGTAAAGAAGAACGAAACAAATCTTATAGATAGAAAAGTAGAGTTATTGTATAAGAATAACAAATAAGTCCCTAGAAAATGAGAACCAAACACAAATATGCAGATACCTTGATAGAATTATGCAATGAACGATCAACATCCACAGTTTATCGATGCAACAATGATAATAATTGAGAATATGGCTCTGCAGTCCTTTCACTAGATTTTACATGATCAGAGCTAAAGTAACATGCAACCAGTTTTGATATTATTGACTGCAGCTAGAAACAACTTAATGAGTTAAGCATGAAAGAAAATCTATGGGGTCTGCCATTGATCCATCAATAACTCAACTTTTTCCAAGATCAACAATGTGTTTTTAAGCAGAGACTGCACAAAAATAAAAAATAAAAACATTTCCTTACCTGAAGTTGACTGCCTGCTACATGAGAGGTCTATTCCGAGGGAAGTAATTTAAATATGTCAAGAAAATATGACATTAGATGAACAACATTGATCTTGCAATTCATGGAAACCTAATGAAAGAAGAATAAGGTGGAATAGATAGCTGCAAAGTCATTCAAAGGAGGTCATTTAACCTAAAACCGTTATACTGAAAGAAGCATAATATGGGAGGGAATATCACTTGTTCCATATAAAATAACTATTCAACTTCCTTGAAAGAAAGAGTCTCAAATTCTGTTGTAAAATGTAACCACAATATGCAAAAAGGAAGTCATATAAAATGCAACTATTCACGAACTCCACCACAACAACATTCCATTTTCTATTATAATATCTATTTACATCCTTTATAACATTGTCTAGATATTCAACCTTCGTGATATGAACACACTTACCCATGTTGTTCAGTAGGCTCACAACCTCTCCGTCTCTTTGGAGTTGGTTGCTAATAATTTCACTTTGTCTCAACAATTTCACATCCTCTTCGGCGTCGATCATCCCGTTCATGAAATCGGTATATCGTGTGAAATCCATCACACCAGGTGTGGTTGAAGCTTTGAATGCCACCAAATTTAGTATGCAAAGGAAAAATGATATATACTAATGTATCATCCTTATAATTTTCATATGAATCTCCACACCCTTCCCTAGTGACGCCAAATTGGTGCATGCTGGAAGAACAATAGGAAATGTGAAGTGATTGGGTTGGAGACTTGTTCTTGACATCCGTTGTGTTATCTCCTCAAATAAATTGGTGGATTTTTTTCTTTTTAAGGTGATAGGTTGTGATCTAAATTTTATTTCTAAATTTTTGTAAGTAGGTTAGAGAGTCTGTATTTTGAAAACAAGCTCAAAAGAAACTTTGATTTTGGTTCGGTCAAGAAAAAGTCAAAATATCAGGTTTCGGTGGTTTAGGCGAGCCTCCAATCTGCTCATTAACCACCTAAAGTCTTTGTTCTCGGAAGTTAAGGGGTCGAAGCAGCAAGGCGAGTAACCACTGAAAGTGTTTCAACGGGTAAAATGGAAAGCCTGTGCTTTCACATGAGCTAGATGTCAAGTGGGCGCAATGATTAAACATAACCCCCGAAAAGCTCGCCATGATGGAGGATATGCATGATTGTGGTGTCTATCCGAAAGTGTTGAAGCCGCTCTGTCCTTTCAACCACGCTGGTCATTTCAAAATCCAAAACACGGCGGGGATTCTCATGTTTGATTTCACAGAACCTCCCTCCATTTCAGTCGCAGTACACACGCCATCATGATCTCGTCTCTCTTTCATAGATCCTCGCTGAATCATTATGAATCCTGAAGATTGTTGAAGATGACCGAGGGATCGCGATTTCATTAGTCAATCATATTTTCAGAGATCTTTATCTCGTTTCCTCTGGTGATCGTTGAAGTGTCATCAAAGTCCAACGAATAATCAGTTGTAAATCAAGCCAGGTCGGTTATTAGGTAATCTCATAATCAACTCTCTTTCAGTTTCAAAAACACGAATTTGTCACCGAAAATCTAAAGTTTCGGCATATCCTCAGCTCAATTGTCGTCTGAAATTGGGTTAGTGTTTTTTAACTCAATAATTCTATGCTTTTGTCACCCTATTCCACCGGTTTTTCATAAGTGATATTGACTGTATTCCTAGTTCCCAGAGTCATTGTCTTTCGGGACGTTTAGTTTCCCATAGTTTCAGGCACAGTCAACATCGACCCATGTCAAAAGCAGGTCCATCTTTGAGATCTGAGGTGGATGGCGTTTGGTATTTGGAAGCTCATCCGGAAGTGGCAGAGTGTTTTAGACAGACTGGAATTTTTGCATACTCTGAGAAATTGACAACATTTCACCAACAAGTGGCCGAAGCTTTTGCTCTCTCCTATGATGGAAAGATTGCTAAAATAGGCAGGGAGGAGATTATCATCGACGAAGCAACGATTGTTGAATACACAGGGTTATCCAGAACGGGAGACTGTTGGTTTAAAACCACCATACCTGCAAACATCGAGTTCAAATCCTATTTGCTACCTGTACATAAAGATTTAACCTAGAAGAAGGACATTCCAATGTCTTATTTGGAACCCAAATGCAATCCCTGTTAAAAGCAATTTTGGTGTATATCACTTGTGAGGGGCGCTACAACAGGGTAATGTTTTATCATTTTAAATTTCTGAATCATTTCACAGGCAGAGGACAAATAAACATGCCTTACATCTTTCATAAAACCCTAACTAAGATGGCAAGACAAGTGAAAGCCCAGCCTGCTAAAGTTGTCAGCAGATTATCACATCAAGGGTTGATTACCCTTCTTGTGAGAGAAGCGCTAAAGAGGAAACAAATTGATTGGGGTTTCTTTTTGTTTTGGAATGAATTTCAAACAGAAAGACCACCAGAGGCAGAAACTAAGAAAGCTAGAGGTAGAAAAGCTCCTACTCCCAAGATTAGTCACAGGAAAAGGAAAGGAATCTCAGTACCAAGATATCCTATAAAAGCATCCCCTAGCAAGAAGGAAGGAATCAAGAGGAAATTACAGTTTGAAGATAAACAATCTAAAAACCCTGCCACAGGAAAAACCCTTCTCAATCTACCTTATAGTGATTCTAAATCAGAACAGGGGGTGGAAGAAACACTCGATAACATGCAGACCAAACAGGATGCAGGTTTTCATCAAAATATACCTTCATCAAGTCCTCTAGAGACCCATAGGCAACCAGAAGTAGAAGCCTCCTCAAGCAGGCCTAAGAAAGGTAGAACACAGAAAATCAACAGGCTCCTATAACAGATTTATGAGATGGAAGTTCTAGAGAGGGTGATCAAAAAATCCAACACAGAGCTCACTAACAGAAATGCAGAACTGTTCAAAATGAATCAAACTCTTAAAGAAAAACATGACAAAATCAAAGATAGAAACAGAGTTTTGATAAGAGAAAATATGAAACTATACAGGCAGCTCAGGATTATGAGGCTCAAGTTAAAAGAATTCAAATCACCAGAAGAGGAGCAAACTGGGTTGGACACTTTCGCTAATTTAGCCACAACCATAATGGCTACACCAGAGCTCCCTACACAGCCAGCAGAAGTTCGTAGGTCTGCACGAACCAGTGCTGCAACATCTAAGAAATCCCGAGCATTAAAGAGTACCCAGGGTAAACATTTTTGCAATTTTGAAATTTCTTCAAAGTTTAACTTTCGATGGTTTAGGCGAATAGGACGACTGTTCATTAACCACCGAAAGCGGTGCTTTCGGTAGATGAATCACCCAGAAACTTTCCTAGTTAACCACCA
>SNQJ01S0042833.1:4870-20534 GCA_010110895.2 Picea sitchensis
GTTCAACTCTCTCTTGATATTGGAGGATTGTATCTTCCTCTTGGAGGTTTATCCCTCCCTTTACATTTGGAAGCTGTAGCTACATTTGGAAGTCATTACTTCCCTTGAACAATAACTATTGATTATTTTTCATATATTGTGCATGGTGTATTGTGGTGTATTGGTGTAAATCTTATACTATTGTCCATTGCTCATTGGATATAGTTGAATAGTTTAAGTATAAGTTGAAAAATGTTTTAAATTGTACTTGATACTGATTCACCCCCCTCTCGGTATCAACAAATGGAATTCATCAACCCTTGGAATGTGGAAGGTGCATTTGTAAGGCCAAAAGGTGTAACGATCCCCTCGACCAATATGAGGCCAGGGTACGCCACTCCAAAGAAACCGCTCATCCTCTGACGCCATTCGGTAACATTCCCAGCCATCAGGTCGGGCCATGCTACTCTAGGGAAGACTTTCATTCCCATATTGCAGAACATGCAGTAGCATACCCAGTAGTCAACTAAGCAATGCCACCTAAATTTACTCTTTAGACTGCATGCAACTAAAACATATACATACAACATTCTCATGGAAGCTTTACATCTAAACATAAACAAACAATTACTTTCTATAACATATGAATTTTATATTAAAATAACAGTAATTACCAACATGCATCATTTACAATAAATTACCCATAAGCACACAAGAAATCATAGTCACATATATTATAAAATCATAACATAGGCATGTAAATAACAAAACAACATATCCATATATCATACAATTGGTAATTATCTTAGAAATACTATCACCAACTGCTTACAGACCATCCATGAACCTCCCATCCATAGACTACATTGTTCATCACTCTCAACAGTGAATCACCCCCGAGCTGGGACTGAAATCCACCCAGGGTAAAGGGATTCCTATCCAGGCAAAGGCTCATGGACAACAGGAAAGACTCTGTCTCATGTGCTCACTCAACTAATAGCCTACAACCTCTCATTCCCCACATGCCTATCCCACCCAAGGAAGTGTGCCCCTTCTCTGCTCAACAGTCCCTTGATTTCCCCACTTCCTTTCGAGGGCTTCAACAACATGCGAGACCGGAAGTCTCAGAGCATTGTAGCTGCAGTTTAGCACCTATGGAAATCAATCCCCAACAATTCTCTCGCTCAGAGAACTGCTCACAGGCCTGAAAACCCACTTCTTCAATCCCACTCCAAGCTAACCAGGTACACCAACCAAAAAGGATGGGGAAAATAGGCTTCGGAAAGGTGAAAATGGTTGTCTCAAGGATAATGGAAAGTATGAGTGAAATGGTCATGGATTCATTGACTGGATAACTGAGTTTGTTTTCAAATCACGGTGAACTCTTTTTCAAAAAATGATGGTCAACTTGATGGTCCCCCCCTTTCCCCATTCATAAGGTATCTGTGAGAAAAATCCTCCTCTGAGCTAAGTTTCCCCACGATATGAATGCATGTCCCCAACTTGACACTTGTCATATCGGAAGTTACTTTTGTCCACTTGTCTCCAACTTTAGAACTTAGGATAAACTAATTATCCATACTTTATGTTTTAGGAAATATTAATATAATATTCCCTTGAATTTTGGCCCTCCCTTTCCCTAACTGGTGAAGTTCAGTCCCCCATCTCTATTATCATGGTCGGTCTGCGCGCAATGATGTATTTTATATTAATCATGAGTCATGTACAAAATAGGTGCTCTAGCCTTTAACATCTAGGCGCGCTGGCCTAATTCCAAGACATAAGAATTTCGGCTTATAATACTGGCTCATCGGCCTATAATTCATATTATATACACAAAGGTTCGTTGACCTTAATATTGCGCGCACTTAGTTACTGTGAGCTATATCCTCTATCTTTAAGTTTGCATGCACCTTAGTTACTGTGCGCGGTATTCATAAATGTGCACATTACATCCCTTTACTGCACAGTATATGTGTGCACCATGCCATGAAAGGTGTATTACAAAAATGATGTCTAAACAACTCACTACCTTAAATATACTTGGATTATATTTACATTTGGGTTCGAATGAGGGATATTACAAAAGGCATGACCAAAAATTCATAATGACCTTCATGAGTTCGGAATGTTGTTTTTGGGGTATCTTCTTCCTTCATTATAATCTAGTGATACCCTGAAAGGAGATCCAACTTTGTGAAATACATTGCTCCATGTAGTTCATCTAACAATTCATCAATGACGGGAATTGGAAAATTATCTTTAATAGTGATCTTGTTGAGCTCTCTATAATCTGGAAACATACTCCATGATCCATATTTCTTAAATACCATTACCAACGGTGCAGAGTAATAAATTTGGATAGGTCTAATAATGCCATCCTCTAACATTTCTTCAACCATGCACTCAATTTCACTCTTCTGGGCATAAAGGTATCTGTATGGCCTGATGTTAGGAGGAACACTCCCAGGACTTAGGTGAATATCATGATCATGATTTCAAGTGGGTGGAAGACCTTTGGGAATATATTCAAATACTTTGGAATTCTTATCAATGATCCCTTGGATATCTAGAGGAATAGATGACTTAGATGTTTGAACATCTAGTGAGCATATTTATGAAATAACACCTTGATGCCCATTTTTCAATAATTTTGTCATGTCATTAGAGCTTATCACCTTATCGGGTTTCCATGTGATACCTCTTAACTCAATTTCTTTTCCTTCCAATGAATATTTCATGAAAAGTTCTTGAAAATTAAAAGCCACCGTTCCTAATGATTGTAACCATTGGATTCCTAGTACCACATCAGCACCACCCATGGGTATATAAATCATTGTACTATTCATTACATATTCCCCCATAGTAAGATTGATCTTATTGCATTTTCCTAAGCAATTGATAGTTCCTCCATCTACAATCATTACTTGAAACTTTGGCACTGGATATACAAAGCAATTGAGAGCTTTGGCTAATTTATAGTGAATGAAATTATGAGTACTGCCAGAATCAATCAAGACTATTACCTTTTTATTTTTGATATATCCTTCGATATTGAGGGTTTGAGGAGTGTTAATTCTAGACAATGCATTACATGATATCATGGGAGTCAACTCTTCATATGAATTGCTTCTACATTGTCATCTTGAGATGGTTCTTGTTGTTGTTGTTCTTCTTCTTCCTCTTCACAATCTATGTAGAATAATTTCTTCTCACCACACTTATGTACCTTACTGTACTTGTTGTCACAATTAAATCATAAACCTTTTTCTTTTCTTTCCTCCAATGTTTGAGGTGTCAACCTTGTAGGTTGAGGTGTTTTAGAAGAAGGAGCATTATTCTCTCTATAGTTGTTAGGATTGGTCCTTCTAGTAGCCATAGACATACTTTTACTTTCAACCTTTCTTGCCACCCTAAATGCGTTGTCCAATGATTTGGGTTCCCAAAGGTGAACCTCATTTTGAATGTTATCCTTTAAAGTTCCTATGAATACATCAATCAATTTCTCATTTGGAATATCTGTTACCTTTATATTCAATCTTTGGAAGTTCTCAATGTGCTCTGTAACTAAACCCTTTTGCTTGAGATTTATCAATTGGCTAAAGAAAGTATTGCTCTGTGTATCCTCATAGTGTGCTATCATTTCTTCTGTGAAAATTTTCCAAGTGACAAGTGATTTGTGAGAACAAAGCCATCGATACCATACAAATTGATTGGGTTCTAAATATAAAGAAGAAATTCGTACATTTTGTGTATGTGGCACATTATGTAGATCAAAGAATTGATCCATCTGAAGTATCCATGTGATTGGGTCTTTGCCATCAAAATTCCTCATATCGATCTTAGGAACGTGGTTGGTCTTCAACCCAAAGTTGGAGTTTCTCCATTCTTGATTCACCTTCCTTGTGTCCTCATCATGAATTTCATGGGATACATTTTCACTTTCAAGTGTCCTCTCTATTAGGAAATGTTTCAATCCTTCCATGATCTCCCCTTTTAAACCCTCCATCATCTCTTGTAGTTCATCTTTTGTTACTGTCTTCTTTTGTAAATCATTTATGTCCCTACGCATTTCTTCACCTTCATCAAGAGTCCATGTAGGATTGTGTAGAGGCTTATTCGGTGTATAAGTTCCCTTTTTGGGTGGCATGTTGGCCAAGTATCACTTTTGAACTTTGATTTTGAGGTGGTTCTGCTAGAAAATATTTCTTCTATTGTATCTCCAAAGTTTCGGCCCTTCTGGGTATGAAAATTTCTTTTTTGTAGTTCTCTGATATTTCTTCTCTACAATTCCATAGGTCTAATCAAAATTGGATGTGCCAAGTGGAATTTACGGTAACTTCCTCAAAACTTGCTAATTGTTAGCCTTTCCAGGAGATCTCACTTGTATAGCGTGCCCTGCACAAAATAATTGAAATAAAATTATGAAACTCGTACCAAAAATACTAAGGATTGTTCACTATCCAATGCAACCAGTCTCACTCAATTTAGATACTCTAGGAAGAAGTTATGATTGTTTTACTTGGAACACCTTCTTGAGACTAGTCAATAGGACCAGTAATATACCCTATCTTCCACAGGGTGTATCTACAAATTTATGATTCCCTAGAAGCTGAAACTTTTACCATCGATACCTTACTAATGTTTGTGAATATCCTCTAGATTTCAGGGTCTGAAACATTACAGAAAAAAAAAATTATAGTGCAAATTCCGCAATGACTCAGTTCAGGATGATTCTCGAACCCTATCGTGCACAGGTTGTATATCCAAAACTATAAGGCCTCAGGAGCTATAAATTTAACCCAATGTACCTTGATCCATATAATAAATATCCTCCAATTCGTTCCTTCTGAAACGTTGTAGAAAACAAGTTATAGCGAAAATTCCAAGGTGTCTCAGATGTAGCAGCGAAACCCCAAGACCTTGAGCTTTGATACCATATGTTAAGAACCAAATATCAATATAGCATAGAAAAACCTCAAAATAATTACTCAACACCTTGAAAAAGAGATAAATTCAGATAATAAGCCTCTTCAAGGGGGGAACCTCCTTTTTCCCACATAAATGTACAATTACAAGATGATTCCAAATGAAAATGTCTCCTTGGTATATATAGGAGACTAGGAGGTATAATTACAACTAATGGACTAAAGCTGACATAAATAAAATAAAATTACTAATTTAATATGCCCCAATTAATGGGCAATGAGCCATTATTTAGGGCTTAACATATTTGAAGTGAATTACATATTCTAGATCCCTATTTTGTTTGTTTCCATGTCCATGGTTCCTCTCTCCAACTTTGGGAAAAAATATTATGCACAAATATTTGGCCAGAATGATGCTCAACCACCCAATCAATGTCCTCATCACACCAAGGGTCATCATCCAAGTTTATGGAAAAGGCCCCCCTTGGATCAAGAAAAATGACTACATCCAAATTATATGATTTGGAGACCATTTTTCTGTTAAGAATGTTTGAAGCCTCAAAATCTGGCCTCTCTTCATTTTACAATTCACGAACCATTTCTACATCCATGTTGGAGTTAAGAAATAAAAATTGATCTCCTTCAGAAATGGAACTTGCATATTGAATTTTCCCAATATATGACTTCTTTTGGTCATGCCCATCCTCCATATCATAAATAGGTCCATCAAAAATAAAAGTGTAAAGTCTGCAATGATCCACTTGTAGATTGATGACTTCCTCATTGTTTTCATAATATACTCCATGAATACTCATGATTCTATCATGCTCTGTCCAGATAGAATTAGAGGAAAAAACATCCACTTCTTTGTCATCTTGGATGCCATACTTGAACCATGCTTCTTCTAGCTCAGGAAAATCATTGTCATCATAGTCGATATGTAGTTGTTCCTTTTGGATAACAGGGGTAATGTTTCATACTTTATCTTCTTCATAAGACACCAAACCTGCATTGTGGTTCTCATCAACCAACAAAGGAGCATAAATGTTATCAAATTGATACCCTTTTCTCCCAAACGAGTGACGTTCTCACTATCACCATGCACATCAACAGTTCTATCCCCTTTATCTTCATGGTCATAACTGTCATAGAGAGGACTATTTTCAAAACTCATGAAATATGAAGTTGGATTCAGCTGGAGAAAATTTGTACAACCTTCAAACTCTTCATCTATACCCAAATCTAGGTCCCTTTTTTCTAGCTCTAGAACAACAGAAATTCTAACACCGCTGCCCGCTTCACAATTTAGGCTAGTTTCTTCAGCGCTGATCTTCAAAGTAGTATATTCATATAGTTTGAGATGGAAAAAGGGGATATGTTGAAATTTTTGAGATTCAAGGGGATTCAAGTTTAGCTTCAAATTCCAAAAGGGAATATGTTGTCATTTTTTAGGCATACCAACTCAAACACAAGTGACAAAATTCATTTATGAGGCCCAAAACTATGAAAACGTTGATTAAAAAATTTCTTACAAATAAGGCAGATTTTTCTTCCTAGATTATGAAAACTACCAAGATGAGGTCAAAATAAGGACTCCAACCACTCATTATAAACATATCGATGTATATTATTCTTATCAACAAAAGGTTCGACAAATTGATGTCAGAAGGAAGAGTTATAGATTTATTAAGGCCAAAATCCAAGGGGTCTTATCGACACTCATTTTAATTAAATTGTAATGATTTGTCATGGTTTCTCCAATGTTAATTTTGACCTCAATCTCACTCATGAATATTAGTTTTGGTTATGGGGCATGAACAATTGAGTTTTGTGTCTCAATTCAAAGGGTGAAGATCCATGAACGTACTAGATCTCAAACCACTCCCCATGCCTGTCGACGAGCTAGAAAAGTGTGTAAATGAACCAAACAGCCATGACAAATCCATTTTTAACTAATAAGATATATAATATGAAAAAAACAATTGAGATATCATATTGTGGATGAGTTATGGAGATTTTCTCAAACTCTAGGAGTAGATGTCTGTTGTGCATGCCAATTTGAGGAAGAGACTGTAAAATTTTGATAGCTATCTACAATTAATCATTTTGTCTACTATCTAGACTATATTGGAGATAAATGCTTCCATTATATCCAATCTCTCAGTCTGGATAGCTATTTTTTTTCTAATTTTTGCTAGCTCCTCCTTCAAGGAACTATTTTCTACCTCAAGTTGTCTCTTTTTTTCAATGAACTACATTCTCATGATTTGGAATTTTTCCTACAAGTTATGAAGTTGTTGCTCCAAATCATTTTCATTGCTTTGTACTTACTCTTCCTTGTCGATCTTGGCCTCTACTAGGCTCTTCCATTCAATTTATGAACCTAGTCAAACAAGCTAGTCAAACTGGTTGAATTGCTTCATACCTTGGTTCAAGGTCAACAAGGGGTGAACCAGTCAAACTTCTTGGTTCTGGTTCAGCTAGTTTTGAGACGCTGGGTATATCTAACAATATGCCTATAGGATACATTCTATGTCTACCTCTAGGGCTTGCCAACCTCTATTCATTGATGCATATCTAAAGGCCTTCCCTCTTCATTTTCTTTTTCACAATAATGGTTAAAGGTTTATATTAAAATCATCGTGATCAAAGTGTACAATGAGGGTTTACAAAATGAAGGGTAGATCTGACAATCCTTAACCTAGAGTATTCAATTACATACAATCCATCCAAAAATTACTTGAACAGTTTGTCCAGTATTACCTAGGAGTAGGTCCACAAGTGTACTACCTCACATATTGGCCTAGTCATAGAACAAAATGAAAACATGCTCTAAAATTGAAAGTGAACTAGAAATTGAATGTCCGGAATGGGATTTGGTGTTCAGATCCACCTGTGTTACTGGGTTTTCATTTTCCAATTCCATAGTGCCAGTGTTGTTGGCTTTAATTCCATATGGATCTCCTGCTTAGGTGACAGAGTGATCCATAGAGGTTGGTGTCCTCACCGAGACTCAAATCTCCAAAACCATGGAGAACATAGCTGGACAAACTTCCATCCTCTTCCTCTACTTGAAAACAATGCCCTCTTCATCAAGAAAGACTGTAATTAATCCACTGACTAACCAATTCATCCCACATGCAAGAGAAACCTCTGCCATCATATAGTTATTAACTGCATAAGGGTATACAGGGCTCTTATAATTATCATGGAATTACCAATCACAATGACCTTATGGGCTCCTTTTTCCTTGAGACTTGAGAGTGACGAGGCCCTACAAAATAGCAAATGCTTCCACCTCACTATTTGTAGTATTATTAAGTCCCCAAGAATTTTCAAGGTCCCCCCCTGCACTTGCCTCCCTTTTTCCTTTGAATCTTATTATCATGACCTATGTTATGGAATTAAAATCATGAAACTTTTGATCTTGAGTTCTGAATTTTTAGGATTTTCCCTCTGGACAACTTTCTAGTAAACTGTAGTAGATGCACAATATCCATGTCTTGTTTTGTTTTTTGGAAGGCACCAGATTCATGTTAGTGCTTGGTTTTACTTGTAATCACTAGATTGCACCTCAAAATTTTACTRGATAATTAAAGCCATCAGGTATCTTATTTCATGTGTTTTTTTCTATGTTGCCTTGCATTTAGATATTTACAAAAATTACCTTTTTCATTAACACCATTGATTTCTTGTAGTTATGATTTGGATATTCAAAWTTTCTTTGTTTTTTATTGATCTTGAAGGTAGTCGAACTAGAAAAGAAGATGGTACAGTGGGTGAAAATGGGTGGATACACTATTTTTAGAGAATCTTGTTTTCATTAGTCTAGAGATCATAAGCGTGAAGCTAACCCAACACATTATCGAGAACCAAGCTTTTACCTTCAGGTATATTCTCAACCTCTCTTTATGTTTGATCATTAAATTCCTTTTATGTGTGTTACAAGGTTAGGAATATATACTTGGCAATTATATAAATTCACATAAAATGGGTATAATATTATTCTTTGACAAGATCATGGAATACGTTTTTCCAAGAGTCTCTTGTGAAGGATGTTTCTGGAAACCTTTCAGAGTTATCCCTTGTTGGTTGCAAATGTGTTGGGGCTTATGTAAGGAACAAAAAGAATCAAAATCAGGTCATCTTTTTGTGTACTTGTTCGTGAATGTCTATTTTGTTGTCCTACTTGAACATGTTAGCATTAATGTTGACTATACAAATGAATGGAATATTAAACACACTTCTTGCAGATTTGTTGGCTTTGGCAGAATATTAGCTTAGTAAATGACAAGGGTTTTCAACAGTTCTTGGACAATGTCCAGTATACTCTTACTGGCATTTTGTGGTATGAGTGAATATTTGGAGAAGTTTTTGTCAGTACATGAGAAATAGGTATGAGCATATGCTTGATGTAGTTTCTGAAATTAATTTTCTATGGAGAGATTCAACATTATCTATATTACATAATGCAATTTTCTAGTCCTTTTGTTCTCATTTTAATGAACTACAATAATGTTTAGGTCTGTGACTAGTATCAACAAATGGTTCATAACTTTAGTTTCTATACAGAGACTACAAAGGAATTTGTTGACAAACTTGAGCTCAAGGCTGGTCAAAAAGTCCTTGATGTGGGCTATGGAATTGGAGGAGGTGAATTTTATATTGCTGACACCTTTGAAGTTGAGATTACGACTATTGACCTTTTTATAAACATGATTTCATTTTCTTTGGAGAGGGCTATTGGTCGACAATGTGTTGTTGAATTTGAGATTTTGGACTATACAAAAAAGGAATATTCAAAGGGTACATTCGATGTGATTTACATCTGAGACAAAATACTTCATATCCAGGTCCATATTTTCACACATCATTATCATATACATCTAGATTTAATTTCCTGTTAATCTATTCCAAGATTTTTTTTTTAATGACTATTAATCTAGCATACATACATTTTATATTGCTAGAAACGTCATAATATTTGTTTCAGCACAAATACCATCAATATTTGTAAACTATGGTATGTGTTTTACCTTGTGGTTGTCACACATGCTAAATTAATTTAAACTTTTTTAGGATAAGCCAGTTTTATTTCAGAAATTTTACAAATGGTTGAAACCTGGAGGTAGATTGCTCATCAGTGATTACTGCAAATAACATGGAACAACTTCCTTGGAATTTCATGCATACATTAAACATCGTGGATATGATTTACATGATGTAGATGCATATGGTCAGGTGTGACACTGAAACTGTTCTAATGTATCACGTGCAATATGGGTGCTATAAGTTGGTTCCTAACAAAAAAATTGAAAAAATCGTTCCTTACAAAAAAATTGAAAAAATTCTAATATTGGGTAATAGATCAGTGTCATTGTGCAACTAGGTCACTCTAAGATTGAGTGAAAATAAAGCCATAGTATCGTTGGATTCACTAAGATTTGTTTCAATTCCAGTTGTTATCTTGAAAAGTTTGAACAGGACACAGACAATCTGTTGATGACCAAGATTGTGATCTATGTTGCCCCAAGGTTCATGGACCCAAGGGAAAATTGAACATTAAAAGATACAAAAATTAAAAATTGATAACCCCTAGCTTCCCCCTAGAAATTTTAAAGTTAATCATGGTTTCTATTGTTTAAGAAATAAACATTGGAATTGCTTGGATATATGTATGAACCATTTTTATGAATTTTAATTTGTATCTTCTATGATTATAACACTAGAAATATTTTGCAATAGGTTTATCTTTTAAATTGATAATCGAAGTAAATCTCTATAATTTGGTTTCTTTATATATTTGAATCATAATTTTTCATGTCATCTAAATTTACCGTAGTCCAAAATATTTTATATTGTTTGTTATGAATATGCCAACAAAAATTATATAAGACCCTAAAAATTTTCATTAGACTATATATATGTTTTCAAGAAAAAATGAAAGAAAAGAGGAGAAGAACACCTCTTCAAGGCAACAAATGCATCTTCTAAAAACAAATAACTGCTAGATAGAGAATGCTTCTATCTATTGTAGGTACTTTGGTTCTGTGCTAATATTTAAAGGGATTTGTTTGGTGAAAACATTGCAAACCTTTTGGCATGATGCTTTTCACAAAAACAACATGACATGAATAGTGAGTCAATTGTATACCATAGAAATATAAATGTTGTCAAACATTTATGTATTAAGGGCATTTCTTACAAGGTTCATGTTTTAAGCCAAAGTCTGCATGACAAGGTTTTTCTTACAATTTTAGTGCTCATGCCATATATTTTTACAAATCACGGTTGGATGTCATGCTATATGTATTATGCACTACCATATGGCCAGTTGTCAACCTATAGGCCATCATTCTTTGTTGATTAGTTACCTAACGAGTGTCATTTTGACTTTCATAAATAATATTTATTTTAATAGAACTTTATAAATTTTGAATACTGAACTTTCATAATTTGAGTTTATACTTACATTGTAGTTTAGTTCAAGGCAGTGGTTTCAATTGGTATTGTCCATTGAGGCATATTGGTTGATTCACATGGTATTGTGGACACTGGGATGTCATTGGCCAGTTCCTTTTAAGTGGATTTCCATGGAGTTTGGATTTTGTACTCGTCTATATTTGGGTGGTTTTATATTTTTATTTGAAAATGTGGAAATTTATTTTGTCTTCCTTTAACTATGTACTATTGTATTGGGTGATACATGTTTTTTATTGTCATTTAAAATACTACAATATCCTATATATGAACCAGATGCTCAGGGATGATGGATTTGATGATGTTGTCATTTAATATCTCACATATCAGGTATTTGAGACCACTTTATGGTTTTGTTGTGAAGTTTAGTTCTATATAATTTATCTTAAAAAATAATTGTAGAAACACAGTAAGAAATTTAATAATTTGTGTGGTTTGAATTTCATAAAAATACTGTAGAAAGAGATTTCTTCTGCAAAGAAGGATAAGGATTCTTTTATTCGTGATTTCGCAAAGGTAAGGCTTAATTCTAACCTGTTAATTGTAGGTAAAGAGTACTACTAACTTATGATGGAGTCTAGTAGTCAATGATGAGCAGAATTGCCAAAATCAATGAATTATTTGTGATTATTATCCTAACAGAAATCAACTTTGACATAAGATGCACTTGTGAAAATGTTTGCAGGAAGATTATACATCAATTATTGATGGGTGGGAGGCGAAACTAAAGAGGAATGCACAAGGTGAACAAAAGTGGGGTCTTTTTCTCGCTAGAAAGGGCTTATGTTGCAACGGGTATCATTAATATGGTTAAACTGGGACTCATCATTGTGCAGAAGTCTGCATGTGATCAACATACATTATTATTATATATGGTTTCATAATACTTATTACTATATATGTTGATCCTATTAAGCTAATTCTGTTACTTTTCATTTAATATAATAGATAATGTTACTAGATATATCTAAGTACATTGACTAACTTCAGTTGTGAAGATTAATAATTTGGTATTATTAGTTTCAATGTACAATTTAATGTGAGTCTATGAAAACTAATAGGCATGAAATGCATTCTGATGTTTTTTTAGAACAAGTTGAACATTAGTGGTTATGTCCTTCCTGATAATGAATTTGGGAATGTTATGGAAAGTGTTAGCACATAAACTTGTCAAGATATTTAGAGGCATATTTCCTTCCTATGTCTATAATTTTGTCTATCTTTCTTCCCTGTGCAGACCCGATTGTAATGTTTTCCTCTCGGCTTATGGTTTTCCTTTTGTTTTTCTTCATCTAGTTGATCGACCTATTTTCCTTGTCAGAACGCCTGAAAGACATCGGCCATAAGCCTTTATGTTTTCCCTTGGGTTGATGCATTTCTCCCTTTTCCTCTGTCATTGATCCTCTTATTCTCCCTGAGCCTCCGACTAGTCACCCAAGTAATCGTTCACAAGACGCAATCATGACCATCGAGTGCAATACTTGAAGTGGTTTGATGTAGATGCAAATTAGGCGAGCGAGAAAGTTCATTCTTCAACGAAGGCAAGCGAGCACGAGAATCAAGAGTTCAAAATGTCATGAAACTGTTCAGCAAGAATCGTGAAGTCTCGATTCGTGAAAATGTAAATCTGGGCCATTCAATCATGGAGAGTCGAGGGTCGTTGATCCAACATCATCGAATTTCGGATGATCCGAAATTGGGAGTTTAGGGTTCTCATCATAAAGGTTCATTCATAGCCTAAAGTCCCGAGACCCGAAGTTTCTACATAATCTAGGCCATCCAATCAAAGGGAATGTGTGGCACCTGATCTAAGGGATTGTGATTTCATGATTCAGAGGTTTGAGCATGAAGCACCTCGCAAATTTTTGACACACCTATAAAGTTGGACCCATGATTATAGCCTGAGGTCGTATTGAAAGCAAGCCCAGAGAGGAAGTGGGCTCTGGTCAAGCAGTAGGTGGCTGAAGTGTTCAAGGAGCCAATCGTGGCCATCAGAAGCAGGGTAGATCCCAACGTTGATTTAGATAGGTTATTTCATGGATTCGAGCATCAGGACATTGTGAATCGAGGGGAGTGAGAACTCTCAATATGAGAAGTCCCGAAATTCCACTTGTTTAAAGCGCGAGGTCACAGTCTGCGGACATGTAGAGCGATGAAAGGGAGTTGCCCAAAGAATCGAAGTGCCTGAGTCAGTCACAGAGAGGAACTGCGTGGCCTCGAGCCACCAGAATTGACTCAAAGAAGTTGTGTGCTCACCTAGAAATTCATGGGTGTCAGGCTCCTCCCCAATCCCAATGCAGTTAGTTGATGTAATAAGGGGGTGGTAGTTGAAACCTCGTTTCACCTTGTAAATGGAGAGCATGAGAGTGTCTTTCATGGATTCAGGCTGTCAGCCCAAGGTCTCTCTTTCAATGAAGTTCTCTGCAAATCCCATACTAATCTGAGATCGCATCTGACAGAATAATGTATGTGCAGTCTGACAGGAGAAGAAGAATATGTGAAGCCTTGAATACAGTGACCAAAGCACGCTTTTGTAGGGGGTGAGTTTCTTTGAGTATATATACTCATTTTTTATATTTTGTAAAGGTCGATGGTAGAGAAATATCCTAAAATGTAAAGTTTTAATAAACTCTCTGGTTATCTGGTTATGTATATGCATTTGAAACTTCTTGTTTAATGATAGTCAACTTTCTTACTTCCTCTTGTTTCCTTCTAAAGATGAAAGAGTTCATGGTTGAATGATTCACTTGAACTATTGTGACTACATTATGATCAAAATTTGATTATACTATTGTTATAGTTCCTTTCAATTTTTGTGAGATTTAAATTCAAGAAGTTCTTGTGTTTAAATTATTACTCCTTGGGTTGTTGAAAGTCTTGATGTCCTTAGCAGACCACTTCATTTTCTCACCAAAGTCTTCCTCCTAGTCACCCTTACTACAAATTATTATCTGAAGTTAAACCAAGACCTCACCTGCTTGTGCATATCAGTCCAGTTTTCTGAGTTAAAATGATATTTTCTTGAGACTGCGCCCATTTGACCCTTTTTAACCAATTTGTGACATAAACTCCGATGGGTATTAGGCTTACCTCTGCTGCAATCTAGGGGTGACCTCTGGTGCTAACATTTCTGGTGCCATTGTTAGGGATGAAATTGAATATTTTCCTTGGGATTAAACAACAAAGATTACTATTTCTGAAGGTGCATTAGAACTTAGTACATCAAAGATTGCAATTGTGCACCTGGCGACTCCATTGATGTGAATCCACTAGCGACTTCACTGTTTCAGCTGTGGCTTCTATAGGGATACACATGAGGTCTACTCCGCAGTTTCCTTTCGCAACACCTGAAGATGAACCAAAGGAAATTATCAGAAAGGGGAAGGTCCCTCGAGAAGGAACTTATACTATTGAACCAGGTATTTTTTATGTTTTTCATGGTCCTTCTTTAGAAACTCCAATTTCTGCTTCTCATTTCCCTGTTATACCGTCTGTTGGAGTTTCCCAAACTTTAAATTTTGGGAGTGTTCATGTTGAGTTTTCCCCTCCTGGTTTGGGATTGGAGAGATAAATCCTTGTCACTCCTCTCTCCCATCAAATACTATCGTGGTTTAGACCCAGCGCCTCTAAATATTTTCCCACCCTAGGCTTTACTACCCCTCCTCCTATTACAATTATTGTTGCGCAAAGAGAACCCCCTACTCCCTTAAGTCCTGTAACCTTTTCTTCAAATCCTTTGTTGTTTCCCTTTCCTCCCGCAAGCTCAGTTCCAGTCTCCCCTATTCAAACCCCATATCCTCCTAATTCTCCTCCACCTATCATCCCTATGGAAGGTGCTAATCCTCCTAGAAGTAGAATGGATTCCATAGTGGCTGCTATATATTCCCCCCTGGCCTTGCCTCAACCTCTTAATGCCCTACCAACCGGTGGATACCTTAAGAAACTTCCTAAGTTTATAGGGGAGGGAAAGTATGTGTTATATTCTTTGCATGTGTGTGTGTGTGGGTGCGTCAGATACGACGACTGTGTCTGACGATCCCTTCACCTAGGTTGGGCGGTTTTTGCTATTTTTAGCGGATTTTGCTATTTTTAGCTGATTTGTAAATTAATCCCGGATTAAGGGATTAGGGTTTTGGTATCTACTGAATACCTAAAAAAATTGTATATATTGTATGGCGAATGGTGAAATTCAATATAATGAAAAAGAAAGGTTTTCCCGGTTGAGGGTTTCCGGTAAAGATCTCTGTGTATTCTGTGTATGAGCCATTGATTAATTT
>SNQJ01S0042833.1:20816-31583 GCA_010110895.2 Picea sitchensis
AGACGAAGATGTGTGGATGAGGATTTTTGTTCACAGTCTTGATGGAGAATCCAGAAAGTGGTTCAGAGCTCTAGCTCCTGGATCCATCACTGGGATTGAGGATCTTGATGATGTTTTCTTGAGACAATGGGGGGATAAAAAGGACTTCATTTATTATATCACAGAGTTCAGGTCCCTAAAGAGGAAAGAGGGAGAGCTTGTCTCTGACTTCTCCAAAAGGTTCAACAAGATGTACAATAAACTCCTTGTTGAGATAAATCCTACAGAGGCCTATGCCAAAATTACCTATGCCAATGCTTTTGACCCCGACTTCTATCTCCTGTTAAGAGAGAGAAGAGCTACTTACTTGGCTCACATGTAAGATGAAACCCTAGAAGTAGAGTCTAACATACTGGCAGTTGACCGACTCAGGAATAATACTGATAGAGACAGAGAAAGGTGAAGAGTTGAAGCCGCAACCTCTAGTTCCTCTACCCCCCTCCCTCAAATGGATGAAGTTACCAAGTTACTAAAATCACTTTCAGCTAGAATGGAAAGGTTGGAATTAGAAGGGAAGCATACATACAAAAATCCTCAAAATATCGATAACAAAGGCAACTTCAGGAGGCCGAATAATAATGCTCCTCAGATCATGCCAAGGGAAAAAAGAGACAGATATAGAAATGATCAGAAAATTCAAACCCCTCTCCAAAACAACCTTGTTACTGAGGAGAGGGAGGAAAAATATCTTGAGCTTGATCCTAAAATCCATTGTGTTGGAGACACCTCCTTGTTTCCTCGTTTAACTCAATCCACATACGAGGAATCCCTCATGAACAGTCAAATAAATGAGTTGAGTAAAAGGGAAAAGGCCAATAATATCCCAAGTAAATACAACCTCAGATCTAAGAAGAAAGAAGGGAAGTCTGACGTCCCTAATCCAGCTCCCAAAGAAGAGAGGCCTACTAAATATGCAGCAGACAGTGGCAAAGAAAAGAAATCTTAGAATCCCCCACCCATAGCCAAAGATCTTGTCCCAGAGGTGAGAGAAATTCTGAAGTCCCCTTACCTTTTTAACTTTGAGCATGAAATTCAGAAGATCAAAATCCCTGTTCCCCTTTCAAATCTAATCAAGCACGAAGACTTCAAACAGTCCCTCTCTAAAATATTGTAGTCTGATCCATCTCGTCATTCCACAGACTCAGTAAATATCTAAGATGAAAAGCCAGCAGTCATCCTAGGTCCTATGGTAGAAGATAGAGATGATTCATCCCCTCCCTTCTACACATCAATGAACATACATGACAAGGTGTTTCATAATTGTCTGATGGACTGAGGGGCATCTCATAACCTCATGCCCAAAACTATCATGGAAGAACTCAGATTAGAAATCACAAAAGCTTATCATGATTTACATTTTTTTGATTCGAGGAGAGTGCAATGTCTTGGGGTCATCAAGGATCTAGTGGTGACATTGTTCCAGCTACCCATGAAAAGTGTGGTCATGGATATTGTGGTGGCTGATGTTCCTCCCAATTTTAGCATGTTGTTGTCAAGATCTTGGATAAAAATACTTAGGGGAACATTGCAGATGGACCTCACATATGCTACCATTCTTGTGTTCAGAGGGGAGCATAAGGAACTGTACAGAGAGGCTTAGTTGGCCTACATTATCAGTGATGAAGCAGACCCCACCAATCATCCTATCTTTTCCCTGGAGACTGATTTAGGATCCATCTTATTGTAGCTCACTGATGCCTCTAAGCCACCTCTTGAGATCAGAAAGTCCAATACTCTCATTGAAGATTCTCGTCCAATTACCTCTATGTGGAAAATGTTTTTCAATGGAGCCTCTTCTAGGGAAGGTGTTGGTACTGGAGTGGTTTTTGTGTCACCTTGTCATGAAACCATATCCCTATCATACAAATTAGAGTTTGAAACTACCAATAATGTGGCAAAATATGAAGCTCTTGTTTTAAGTTTGAGGGCTACAAAGGACATTGGAATCAAAGAGATAGAAGTGTTCGGGGATGCCGAGTTGATTGTCCAGCAGATCAGAAAGGCTTATCAAGCCAAGCACCCTCAGCTCAGAAGTTACAAAAATGAAGTATGGGACCTGATTGACATCTTTTTCTTTTCCTTCAACATTTCATTTTTTCCTAGAGAGGAAAATTTCATGGTTGATTCTCTGGTTGTCTCAGAAATCCATTTCAGGATCCCACTGCCACCTAAGCTCAGGTATGATGTTGAGATTAAATATAGGCCCTCTGTACCTGATAATATCAATCATTGGAAGGTGTTTGAAGATTATCTTGAAATCAAAATATTTCTTGAGTCGGTTGACGAGTTATTTGCATTACACATTGATCATAATCATGATTCTGAGGGTGACTCTCCCCCTCAAGTATTTTTGAATAAAATTTCTAATCACCATATTGTTCAGCTACCTAGAAATGACATTCCAAAGGGACTGGTCCCTCTGGAAAGGTTGTTCGATGGGAACGATGTGGCGGTAAATCTTAAAGGCCCATCTGAGAATGTTGATGTAGTTGAGTGCAACGTTGGTACAAAGGAGGATCCGAAGTTTGTTAAGGTGTCAAGCAGCCTGTCAAGAAAGCAGAGGGTCAAGTATGTTGAGTTATTAAAAGAATTTTATGATGTTTTTTCCTGGACCTATAAGCACCTCATGACATATGACACTAGTGTTATTGAGCATAAGATCCCATTGAAGGAGGACTCCAAACCATTTAGGAAGAAATTAAGACAAAGAAATCCTATGATGCTGCCTATTATGGAGAAGGAGGTAAAGAAGTTGTTGGATGCCCAGATCATCATGCCTTTGAGATATTCAGAGTGGGTGTCCAACCTGGTCTCGATGAGAAAGAAAAGTGGGGAAATCAGACTTTGTATTGATTTCTGGAACTTGAATAGGAGCTCAAAGAAAGATAATTACCCCTTGTCGAAAATGGAACACATATTACAAAGGGTAACTGGCTCATCAAGGATATCCATGATTGACGGATTTTTTGGATACAATCAGATCTCGGTCCTACCTGAGGACAGAGAAAAAATAGCCTTCACCACTCCTTGGGGTACATTCATGTATGCAAAAATTCCCTTTGGATTGATGAACGCAGGAGCAACCTTCCAGAGATCCATGGATATCACTTTCATTGGAGAAAAGGACAAGTTTGAGGTTATCTATCTGGATGATATTACAGTCTTCTCCAAATCCTATAGAGAGCATTGTGATTATTCAAAAAGGGTTTTCCTGAAATGAAATAAATTTGGTCTCTCCTTAAATCCCAAGAAACCATTGTTTTCCATGAAGGAGGGAAAATTATTGGGGCATATAGTATTTGTTGAGGGAGTAAGAATTGATCCTGAAAGGGTGGAAGCAATCCAAGCCTTTTCACTCTCGAGATCCAAGAAAGAAGTCCAGTCTTTCTTGGGGAAAGTCAATTTTCTGAGAAGGTTTGTTTCAAATTTCGTTGAATTGGTGAATCATATCACAACCATGATCAGGAAGGGGAATGAAGTGAAATGGACTGTTGAGCCTAGAGAATCCTTCAACCAAATTAATAAGGAACTGACTGAGGCACTCTGGTTGATCACTCCTGATTTTTCCAAGGATTTCCTAGTTTTTTCCTTTTCTTCGTATGATACAGTAGCGGCCGTTTTGTTGCAGAAAAATGATGAAGGGATGGAACAACCTATTTCCTTTTGTATTAGAGCATTGAGGGATGCATAGATTAGATATGACATCATGGAGAAGTAGGAATATGCATTGGTGAAGTCCCTGAAAGATTTCAGAGTTTATGTTTTTCATTCGAAGATCATTGCATATGTTCCTTTGTCTTCTATGAAGGACATTCTCATTCAACCTAACATAGACGGGAGAAGGGGGAAGAGGATCACCAAGATCCTTGAATTTGATATGGAAATAAAACTCACCAAGCTAGTTAAAGGCCAAGGTTTAGTCAAGTTATTGGCTAAATATAATTGTAAAGATTTGTGGGTTAACTTCATCAACACTTGCTCAGAAAACCAGCAGGCTGAGGATTTTGATATAAGTCTTCATGACAACCCTCCATTGGAAGAATGCACCTGGTACAAAGACATTATATATTTTATGCAGGAGTTGTGGCCTACATATGGTATGGGAAGGAACAAGGAGAGATATTTAAAGCTCAAAATATCTCCTTATTGACCAGGTTCTGTGTTGGAAGGATCCTCTAGGAGTTCTCTTAAGATGTCTGGACCCACAAGAGGCCCAAAATATTATATTTAAGTTCCATAATAGCCTATATGGGGGAAATAATTTATGGAAAAGCACCACCTAAAAAATTCTTAGGGTTGGGTACTATTGGCCTACCTTATTCACTGACGTTTGTGCGAAAGTTAGGGCTTGTATCAAATGTCATAAGTTTTCTGGAAAGCAAAAACTCAAGTCTCTGCCATTGAAGCCTTTACTAGCTTCAGGACCCTTTCAACAATGGGGTCTAGACTTTATCGGGGAGATTCATCCTCCTTCAAGTGGTCATCACAGGTGGATCCTAACTGCGACAGATTATTTCACCAAGTGGATAGAGGCTATTCCCACAAGAAATGCTTCTCGTAAGGTGATCATTGGTTTTCTGGAGGATATTATAGTAAGGTTTGGGTGCCCAACCAGAATCGTCACTGACAACGCTGCATCCTTCAAAGTTGAACAATTGATCAGGTTTTATGAGCAATTTGGAATTGTACTAATTCACTCTACCGCCTACTATCCGCAAGGTAATGGATTAGGAGAATCCTCTAACAAAATCCTGGTAAAGATCATCAAAATATTGCTAGAGGATAACAAGAAAGCATGGGATTCAAAGCTCAAATTTTCTCTGTGGGATGATAGAGTGACAACAAAGCGGTCATTGGGCATCTCTCCTTTCGAGTGTGTATATGGGATTGATGCAGTTTTTCCTTCTCAAATCACCTTTCCTATGGAGAAGTTCTTCCAAGACCCCTAGGAAGAGCCTGATGACATGATCAGAAGAATTCGTCAACTGGTAGAAGTGAAATAGGCAAGAGAGCAACTTCTGGACAAAGTTCATCATTGACATCAGAAAATCAAGCAGACCTTTGACAAGAAGAGCAATAAGGAGGATTTCTAGCTGGGAGATCTGGTACTCAAATGGGATGCACCTAAGAAGGACAAGGGAAAGCATGGGAAACTTGAAGCCCTTTGGATTGGCCCCTTCCAAATCTCTGAGATGTTCCCAAATAACACTTACAACTTGTAATATTTGGAGGGAGAAAAAGTCTTTGGTGGCCCCGTAAATGGGCACTTCTTGAAGACGTTTTTTGTTTAAAGTCGCAGTCAGTGTTGTGCCATTATAAATATCGTTCATGTTTTGTGTTTATTTTTTTTTGTTTCTAGTAGAATACTCCACCACCCAATACTAAGTACTAAGGCACTGAAGCCATGAAAGGAGTTCTTAGAGCCTCATAGGGAGGACTCTATCCCCCATGGAGCCTAATGTTAGCACATAAACTTATCAAGGTCTTTAGAGGCGTATTTCCTACCTAGGTCTGTAATTTTGTCTGTCTTTCTTCCCTGTGCAGACCTGATTGTAATGTTTTCCTCTCAGCTTATGGTTTTCCTTTTGTTTGTCTTCATCTAGTTGATCGACCTATTTTCCTTGGCAGACTACCTGAAAGCCATAGACCATAAGAATTTTTGTTTTCCCTAAGGTTGATGCATTTCTCCCTTTGCCTCTGTCATTGATCCTCTTATTCTCCCTGAGCCTCTAGCCAGTCACCCAAGTAATCGTTCACAGGCCACAATCATGACCATCGAGCACAACAATTGAAGTCATTTGATGTAGATGCAAATCAGGCGAGAGAGAAAGTTCAGTCTTCAACGAAGGCAAGTGAGCACGGGAATCGGGAGTTCAAAATGTCGTAAAATTGTTCAGCAAGAATCGTTAAGTCCCGAATCGCGAAAATGTAAATCTGGGTCATTCAATCATGGAGAGTTGAGGGTCGTTGATCCAACATCATCGAATTTCAAATGATTGGGAATCAGGAGTTCGAGGTTCTCATCAGAAAGGTGAATTCATAGCCCGAAGTCACGAGTCCCAAAGTGTCAATGTAATCTAGGCCATCCAATCAAAGGGAACATGTGGCACCCGATCTGAGGGATCGCAATTTCACGATTAGGAGGTTTGAGCATGAAGCACCTCACGAAATCATGAAACGCAAAATTGCGACACACCTATAAAGCTGGGTCTATGGTTACAGCCTGAGGTCATATTAAAAGCACGGTCGGAGAGGAAGTAGGCATTATCAAGTGGCAGGAAGCTGAAGAATTCGAGGAGCCAATCATGGCCATTAGAAGTAGGGCAGATCCTAACGTTGATTCAGATAGATCGTTTCATGGATTCGAGCATCGAGACATTGTGAATCGAGGGGAGTGATAACTCTCGATATGTGAATTCCCAAAATTCCACTTGTTTAAAGCACAGGGTCATAGTATATGGTCACGCAGGGTGATGAAAGGGAGCTGCACAGAGAATTGAATCACCCGAGTCAGTCACAGAGAGGAACTACATGGCCTCGAGCCACCAGAATTGACTCAATGAAGTTGCGTGTTCACCTAAAACTTCATGGGTGTCATGCTCCTCCCTAATCCCAATGCAGTTAGTTAATGTAAGCAGAGGGTGGTAGTTGAAACCTTGTTTCACCCCGTAAATGGAGAGCACGAGAGTGTCTACCGTGGAGGCAGGTTGTCAGCCCAAGGTCTCTTTGTCAATGAACTTCTCTGCAAATCCCATACTGATCTGAGATCGCGTCTGACAGAAGAATGTATGTGTAGTATGATAGGATAAGAAGAAGATGTGAAGCCTTGAATACAGTGACCAGAGCACGCTTCTTCAGGGGGCAAGTTTCTTTGAGTATATATACTCAGTTTTTATATTTTGTAAAGGTCGATGGTAGAGCAAAGCTCCCGAAATGTAAAGTTTTAATAAACTCTCTGGTTATCTGGTTATGTATATGCATTTGAAACTTCTTGTTTAATGGCAATCATCTTTCTTACTTCCTCTTGTTTCCTTCTGAAGATGAAAGAGTTCATGGTTGAATGATTCACTTGAATTATTGTATTTGCATTATGATGAAATTTTGATTATAGTGTTGTTATAGTTCCTTTAAGTTTCTGTGAGATTTAAATTCAAGAATTTCTTTTGTTTAAATTGTTCCTCCTTGGGATGTCGAAAATATTGATGTCCTTGGAAGACCTCTGCATTTTCTCACCTAAGTGTTCCTCTTACTCACCCTTACTACAACTTATTGTACGAAGTTAAACCAAGACCTTACCTACTCGTGCATATCAATCCAGTTTTTTGAGTTAAAATGATATTTTCTTGAGACTGTTCCCATTTGACCCTTTTTAACCAATTTGTGACATAAACTCTAATGGGTATCAGTCTTACCTCTGCCACAATCCAGGGGTGACTTCATGTGCTAACATAAATCATTTATTAGTGTTGGATTATGCATTGTTTTTCCACATTGATCTTTCTGAGGACCAATTGGGTTCTTTCAACAAAAATCTCTTTATTACAGCAATATTGATATCACTGGAGTCAATTTGTCTAATAGATGCATTAACCTATGCTACAAATAGAACATAAAGATAGAAGAATAGTGTAAAGACTTTGAGGTGCAGTTCAATAAAAACCTTTCGCTATCAATTTTCAGTTGATAGCAGGTTTAATCACAAATTAAGACTACGGAATTTAGCAGTAGATTTAACCCACAAAATTCTATAATATCATAAATAGGTCCATAAAAATAAAAGTGTAAAGTCCATGTAACAACAATAGGTCCATAAATAGGAACAAATTTGTTACTTGTGTTGTGGGAACAACCTGATTGCTCATTACAGGAAGAACAAGAAATAATTTTGTCATTATGGTTCAATTAATAGTAAAAGTGTGCAGTTTTTTATGCCCATCCTCCATATCATAAATAGGTCCATCAAAAATAAAAGTGTAAATCCTACAATGATCCACTTGTAGATTAATGAGTTCCTCATTGTTTTCATAATATAATCCATGAATACTCATGATTCTATCATGCTCTATCCAAACAAAATTATAGGAAAAAACATCCACTTCTTTGTCATCTTGGATGCCATACTTGAACCATGTTTCTTCTAGCTCAGGAAAATCATTGTCATCATAGTCGATATGTAGTTGTTCCTTTTGGATAGCAGGGGTAATGCTACATACTTTATCTTCTTCATAAAACACCAAACCTACATTGTGGTTCTCATCAACCAACAAAGGAACAAAAATGTTATCACATTGATACCCTTTTTCTCCCAAAAGAGTGACGTTCTCACTATCACCATGCACATCAATAGTTCTATCACCTTTATATTCATGGGCGTAACTGTCATAGAGAGGAATCCAACCACTCATTGTAAATATCTCCATGGATATTATGCTTAGCAGCAAAAGGTTCAACAAATTGATGTCAGAAGGAAGAGTTATAGATTTATTAAGGCCAAAAACCAAGGGGTCTTATTGACACTCATTTTAATTAAATTGTAATGATTTTTCATGGTTGCTCCAATGCTAATTTTGACCTCAATCTCACTCATGAATCTCAATTTTTGTTATGGGGCATGAACAATTGAGTTTCGTGTCTCAATTCAAAGGGTGAATATCCATGAACGTACTAGAGCTCGAACCACTCCCCATGCCTGTCGACGAGATAGAAAAGTGTGTAAATGAACCAAACAGCCATGACAGATCCATTTTCAACTAATAATATATATAATATGAAAAAACAATTGAGATATCATCTTGTGGATGAGTTATGGAGTTTTTCTCAAGTCTAGGAGTAGATGTTTGTTGTGCATGCCAATTTGAGGAAGAGACTGTAAAATTTTGATAGCTATCTACAATTAATCATTTCGTCTACTATCTAGGCTATCTTGGAGATAAATTCTTCCATTATCTCCAATCTCTCAGTCTGGATAGCTAATGTTTTTCTAATTTTTTCTAGCTCCTCCTTCAAGGAATTGTTTTCTACCTCAAGTTGTCTCTTTTTGTCAATGCACTATGTTGGAGCCGCCCTTGTTTTTTCACCTCGCGCAATTTTCGACGTTTGATACTTGACATTTAAAGTTGTTCTTATTTTCCTTCCAAAATCATAAGACTCTTAAATCTCGTCGTTTGAATAACAAGGCTTTTTTCACTTTCAAAAGAAAAGATCCATTTTCCACCAATATGTTTGCCTTTTTTGTTTTGTTTTTGGAATGTCGCAAGTCGGACACCTTGGTTTTTTGATTCACAAGTCCTGAATCACGAGAATGCGAACTCGGTTCTAATTTTCGTCCCAGGCATTGACTACGGTAAAAAATTTGACCCTTGATTAGACATCGTCGAGGTTTCATTCCTCGGCATTCGTCGAGCCTAAATTTCTGTTTTCACAACCCCGAGAGCCGAAAACGCGATAAACCTTTTCTGATAACCTTAGCCAAGAACCAATGGTTAAAAAACTAACCACGATTAAAACTTGATTCTCGGTACGTCGCCACTCGGCATTTTCTTTCACAAAGTTAAGGTGTCCAAAACTCTGATTCGCGAAGTCGTGACATAATGATATCGAGAGTAATTAATCGCCTAATCTAGCATTTCCTTCTCTTAATTAGACCCTTTATTATCACCACATCTCGATATCGCGACTCGGCGTATCATTTTCCTAAAAGTTTGTCTTCGAATTCCAGAATCACGATATGGCGATTAAAGTTAATCCTATCATTAAGGATCCGCCAAATCGCGATTACCATTGATTACTTTAAACTCGACCCTCGCAGTCTCGTGAGTTTACGGGTCAAAATACGAAAGCAAATTTCACGATGCAACGAAAGGCGAGGAAGTTTTTCAAGTCGTTAAGATTTGTTTTTTTTTTAAATTAAATGAAATATGCCCGCGCTTCAAGGTTGGCACGCTTCATGAGGTATATTCTTACAATTCATAACCAAAGTAACTGTCAAGCCGCCCAATATTCATGACATTAATGAGAATTTAGGGTAAATCCACGAAGAAAATAAGATCGAATTTTTCAATAAATTCGGTTTTATTCGCGATTTGACAGACTTACGTCTAAAGGTACATAATTTTCAAATATATACAAAGATTTTGTTTTATTTTTTAAAACATTTCTTATTAACGCGTAAAGCTCGCCTTTTCCCGAAGATACTCATTTCCGCATGTATACACAGGTCTACCGCAGAAGAGAAAAACAACAAGCTTCAGCTATGGTACCGAGGAGAGCAGCGAAAGCAAACGTCGACGTTGCGGCACAGGGTCCGGATAACGTCTCAGATACTTCGCCTCGGACGAGTGGCTCAGTATCCACCTGGTCGTCTATTTCAAACATTCTGAAAGCCGGGATGGCGAACTGTTCAGATTCTGATGGCGATAACCTTTATGTTGTGAAAGACGACATGAATACTAAGTACAAGACAATTGTTCAGTCGGGGATGCACCTGGTCGCAACCAGACCTCGGTTGCTCCCATACTACGACATGATCCGATGGGCATTGGATCACGTCGACCTGCCTACCAGAACTATCGTGAATGACCGACAGACCATGATCGAGACTTTTAGGCCTGAACATATCCAGGCTATGTATAAGCTCCCAGCAAATTTCGAATATACATATGGCCAAGAATTCCTGGCGGAATTCAAAGAGAAAGAGTGCAAAGAATTTGACAGAACCCTGCCAGGCTT
>SNQJ01S0042833.1:34975-59696 GCA_010110895.2 Picea sitchensis
CGTGGGCAGCCATTGAGCGTGACATAACTGCTCAAGAGCAGTTGGAAGCTAGACGACGAGAACGTAGAAATCTGCTCTAGTTTCTCTTACCGAAGGTTAGTATAATCCTGTATCAACCTTTTGTATACTTTCGGATGCCTTGAAACTGTACTTTAAGCCTTAGTACAGACTCAGGAACAACACACTACATTCTCATGATTTGGAATTTTTCCTATAAGTTATAAATTTGTTGCTCCAAATAATTTTCATTTCTTTGTACTTACTCTTCCTTGTCAATCTTGGCCTCTACTAGGATCTTCCATTCAATGGATTCATCTCTTTCCTCCTCTATCCCATTTAAGTTTAATCACATGTCAAGGCAAGGCAAGGCAAGGTATGTCAATGCAAGGCATGTCAAGGCAAGGCATGTCAGTGCAAGGCAAGGTCTGTCAAGGCAAGGCATGTCGATGCAAGGCAAGGCATATTAGGGCAAGGAAAGGCAAGGAATGTCAAGGAAAATCATGGTATGTCAATGCAATGCATGGAAAGGAAAGGAAACAGAATGCATGGAAAGGTAAGGCAATGCAAGGTATGTCATGATAAGGCATGAAAACGCATGGCAAAGCATGGAATGTCAAGGAAATACATGTCAAGGCAAGGCATAACTTGTCAAGGCAAGGCATGGATTGTCAAGGAAAGGCATGAATTGTCAAGGAAAGGCATGACAAGGCAATGAAATGCATGTCACGGCAAGGCATGGCTTGTCAAGGCAAGGCATGGCCAGGCTAGGCATGGCATGTCAAGGCAAGTCATGTCAATGCAAGGCATGGCATGTCAATGCAAGGCATGTCAATGAAAGGCATGTCAATGCAAGGCATGGCATGTCAAGGAAAGAAATTGCAATGAAAATCAAGGTCTACCAAGGAAAGGCATGTTAATTCAAGGCACAACATATCAAGGAAAGGCATGGCAAGGCAAGGCAAGGCAAGGAATGGCATGTCAAGGAAAGGCATGCCAAATTAAGGCAAGGCTTGTCAAGTCAAGGCATGGCATGTCAAGGAAAGGCAAGACATGTCAAGGCAAGACATGGTATGGCTTGTCAAGGCAAGGCATGTCAAGGAAAGGCAAGGAAAATTCTTGGTACTCTGCCTACTGCCCAGAACTTCTTGGGTTGACTAGTGGCTCTGTTGGGATACCCGAAGCTGACTTGGCCTTATGGCCCCTGTGCTCAGTTGTTGGGAGATTCTTTGGTTGGTCATCTTGTCTTACTGGTTGGTGGCTGCTTAATCCTACTGTTGGCGGCATTGCAATCGCTTTTTCCTTTCTGGCGGTTGGTCATTGTACCTGTCATCTTGTTGTTAAGGAAACCCAATCACCTGCACCTAGCCCACATTGGTGCTATACTTTTCCTGCAGCTGCTACCTTTGCTCACCTATGCCTTCCACTAGAACTATCAGTTGTACTTCACGTTCTCATCTAGCTCTTCTCTATGCAAATTGACACTCACCAACTCAACCTACGTCTTGTGTTTCTTATACTCACAACACCAGATTCTTCCGCAACTGTCTCCTCACCTTTTCAGTTGGTAACTACCACTACTTCTCCCTCTTGCCTACGTATTTACCCATGTGAAGTTTTCTCTGTTGGCTTGTTCCTTACTGGTTGTGCCTCTCACTTTGTTGGTGGCCCTCTTACTATAGCCACTCATGACCTGCCTCCAGACATCTTCTCACCTCGCAAACTCTCCACCCAACTCAATCGCTATCTCTTTGCTTGAGCTCTTAGCCATGATCTACTTAATATATCTACTACATGGATTAATTGTGTATATGACAATTAACATTGGTTGTTATTTGAAACTAGATGTATTATATGTGTATATAACAGTAACATTGATTTATTTTTTTTGTAAGTAAGAAGTATGTATATTATATTTAGTGCCTGCTAGAGCTGAAAAGAGTTGCCAAAATACAGTGAGATACTAGCTGAAATTGCTGGACTGCCCCAACAGAGGGGAAACCAGTCCAGCCAGCCCCCCAAATCATAAGTCTGAGAAAGTTGCATGTTCAAAGAATAAACAAAGACCCTACTAATATCCAGCAAAAAGAAATCTAAACACCTGTCTAATATCCTATCCACGTGGCACGAAGGTCCTCTATCCATGGTTCCGTCTCAAAGTTGGTCGACTGGTCATCCCTGCGTCGTTCATTTTGCTCCACTTGCTCCTCGTCCTCCACTGGTCCGGTGTGCTCCGCTTCCTTCTGCTTTTCCTCTGCTTGTCGCCAAACTTTATCCATTGCAATGTCAGGGACCTCCCCCGGAGAAGAGGCAGCTGGGTCCGAGGAGAGCTCCGTCTGCATGGTGGATAGTATGTGAAGAAAGGTGGCGACATTGTCTTCTGTGGCATGTAGTCGAAATTTGAGATTCGCTATCTCTCTTCTGAGCTCGAAGACCAAATCATAACGAATTCCGAAGCAATGGTTCTCAGGGTACGTAGTCAAATTTGAGGATTCGCTTTATCTCTTCGAGTCATAATTTAAATTGGCAATGGAATTCCTGGCCAGCTTCTTTGAAATTCTTTACCGCCGAGGTGGCTAGTAGGTGAGACGCGTTTCGCTGAATTCCCTGTAATATTACCGTGTAATTTCCATGTGCTCGAGGATCTGGGGAAAGACATGGTTGCCATGAAATGCAGTCAAGGGTCCGGGGGAGAGCGCGGACTCGGGGTCGTTCCTCGCTGGATGGTAGCCATGGAATGAAGGAGCATAGGCTACGAAGGTGGCGGTGTTAGCGCGGATCGAAAGTGCAGGGATTGCAGAGGTGGCAGGGTGGCATCGAAGGAGAAGCTTTGAGGGAGGGAAGAGGAAACTACCATGGAGGCTAAAGGAGGCCTCGGGTTCATGGGCTTCCGTGGTGGAGCTCCACTTCCTAACTCTCTCATGTGTGCGTGGAGCGGTGAGGACGGCTCTGACCAATGATGCGATAAACGAAGAAGAGATAGCCACTGCAAGTTCGGGTGAAAAGGCCGCTGGCGGGAGGAGCCCGTCTCGAGCACTTCTGGGTGTTGAAATGCCAAACCAATAGGGTCGGTGCCATTATACAAGGTGCATGGATAGGCAGTTCGCCCTTGCTTCGGCGCAGTAATGCGCATATAAACGCGCCATTACACTTCCCGGATAGTGCATGGTAATCAAGAAAGACGGGTCTGCCACGGCCTCCCATGCCGCGCAAGGTGTTGAGTCTGCTTTCATAAATTTCACGGATTCCATTAATGAATCAACTGAGGTAATTCCATCGATCCACTTTTCATATGTATCATTGAGTATAGATGCCTGTATCCCAATGAAAGTAGCAAAGTGAGGTCCGATTCTTCCAACTCAATGCCTTCCATTAGCTAATTCATTCACACCAATTTCCATGTGTGTGGGTATGATCATCTGGTGGGAGTGCAACAATCCAGCAATGAGATGTAGACCATGAGTGAGTCTCCAACTGGGCGAGATATTCCCGGGTTGACCCCGTGCAGGATTCACAAAGAAGCACGATCACCGAGAGTCCCCTCAACTATGAGCTTGTATAGCTTGTTCCGCGGAGGCCATTTGGTAAACCTCAGAATGAGTCCCCATGGTTCCTGTTTCCATTATTTGTGGAAATGCCTGAGGGTCCAAAGGCTCTATGGCTAAAATATCCAGCATGATCATGTGAAGACGACTCCTATACTGTGATCCCCTGGATTTCCTTTGAGGCCTGGCCAAAGGATTTGAGAAAACTCGGGAGGAGACCAAAGGGGAAGGGCTTCTATCCTGGGAGGAGGGAGGGGAGGAGGTTATCCGAAAGGGGGGGAAGAGGAGTCCAAAGTCAAAGGATAGGGAGCTCGGTTGGAGGGCAAGTGAAGTCTGCGTCCTTCCAAGGTCTAAGGCGGAGGGTTTCCCGAATGTTGCATTGGCAGAGAGACCAACAGAGATGCCAGGGATGAGCTTTATCTCTGAAGATCCTACTGTTTCTCTCTTTCCAAATGTGCCAAAGGACTATGCTGCAGGAGCTGCCATAACTCGCTGGGATGAAAGGAGAGCAGAATCTTGATCCCTCCACTCAGAGGGTCTCAGTGATTAATCGCCTGAGACTGGCCCCTGGCAGCATGCTTATCGCTACTTTGATCCTATACTCTGTGTTGCTGTGTATGAGCAGTGTTGAGGGCTGGATCTATAGTTTCCTCCGCTTCTGCTGGGCTACAAAGAGTGCAAACAGGTCCAAGAACTCCTCAGTCAAGATTATCCTGTGAGGATACTCTGAGCAGAGACCAAACAGAGAGAAAAGGGCGATTTTCTACGTGCTGGCTTCCGGGGATTCCGTGATCTTTCCCCAAATTTTCATGTCTAGGCTCTGTCCGTCCTCAAGGTGAGCTGATACTCAGCTTCCTGTGAAGAGCCCGTATTCCCTCAGGACCTCCATCTAAGAGTGTCTTCTACCGCCTCAGATGGTGTTTTCCATTTCCAGCAGAGCTTCAAGGAGGAAGGGCCAGTCCGTTTGTGGGAGCCTCCAGCTTGAATCACTGATCCAGTACCAACAGCTGGCTCAGCTTGGTCAAGCTCGCCAATAATTCGCCATCTTTGTTAGGCCTATACCAAGAGAGCCTAGGGTGCATAGGCTGTCATGGGTCCACTTTCGGCCAAGGCTTAAGGTAATACATCATAAGCTGTGAATCTTGCCGTATCAGAGCCAAGCTTCTCCATTGCCTATCTCCTGTAGCATACTGCAGCATATCTGCCTATTCTCCTTGGCTGGCCCATAATAAGGGAGCCTGCAGCATCCCTATTCCAAGAAATCAGATTATTCTCCTCTGGCCGATGAGGGCGATTTCCATAACTTGGGCTCCAAGGTTCAGGGTTTTGGAGCCAACGCCACCATATTTTGCAATCGAGGACTCGCTCATTGCGATGTATCTCTTATTCCTAGGACTCCTCCTCGATCCTTAGGCTTGCAAAAGTTTATCCTGCCTAACTAGGAGCGTAGCTTTTGTCTCCTTCGCTGTGGCCATGCTTTAGAAAATTTCTTTGCGAATTTTGATGGTGTTGAGGATGACTGGGGTAGCTAACACGGTATATGCTAATAGACGGAGGGTTTTGAAGGACTACTTTGAGTAGAATGAGGCGCGATTTAGAGCTCTAAAGGTCTGAAGAGGAAAGCCAGCTGAGAAGAAAGGAGGTGTTCAAGAGGAGTTTTGTGAGCGCTTACACTAAGGTGCTTCCAAATATTTGATGGAAGGGTTCTGAAACCTGTGGATCTCCTAGATGTATCACTGGACCTAGAGGGGTAAGAAGAAGAAGATCGGTGACTTGTCCTTGTTTCATTCCACTGAGGTGGCATCCGAAGATTCGTGAATCCCCTTAAGAGAGTTGGTTTCTAGCAATTCCCATAAGAAGGGTATGTCATCCATGAACCGACTGCGAGATGGGCGATAGCTGCGAGGAAGAATGGAGTCGATTGTTTTCTCTCAGAGTCAAGGATAGGGACTCCGGGCCGAAGTCCTTCCGCCCATTATGAGTGATGAAGTGAGGAAGGGGACAGGGCATCCTTTGTTCACACTTGAGGGGGGGAGAAGGGCCTCAGGGTACCCCATTGATGAGCAAAGCAGAAAAGAAGGCCTAATATGAGGATTTAAGATCCAAAAGTAACTCCACCTTTGATTGAAGCCAAACGCTTTATTAGCATTGGATTTCCATATATTCCTGAGTTTGTCAAAGGCTTTGAGATATCCAACTTCAAGAGCATCCCCGGGTTTTTGTTTTGGTAAAGGAAATGAATTACCTCTATGTGCTGTGGATGATGCCCAATTTGTCATTTCACCGTGAGCCTCCGACCGCCTGGGATATGGGATTGCTTTCGGTGGACGCCTGAGTCTCGCAAGCATGACTTTGTGGAGGGAGTTTGTATACAAGTACTGTAAAGGCTTATAGTGGTCTCAGTGACCGCTTTGATCTGTTTGCTTCCTCGGATAAGGGCAAGGAAGGTTGCATTAAAAGATCATAGGACTTCTCCTGTAATCCTTGAATCCTCCAGGATTTCCCAAACCTTTGTTCTAATCTCATCGGCTAGCAAGAGGGAAGAAATCACTTTGCGGCCATCCAGCCCGGAGTTTTCGCATTTAGGGGTACCCTTGTAGCCTCGGTCTACTTCTTCATGGTAAAGGGCTTGAGGAAAGTGCTTCTAATTTTGTTCCCCGAAAGCCAGGGAGGGGTAATGCGGTTCCGGGTGATCCGCTTGATAATTTCCACTACTACCGGGCAGGGCCTTTGAGTAGGTCTTGGAAGTAGTCAACCAAACGAGTTTCCAGGTCAGCGTGGGATTGAAGAGTCTCCCTCTATATACACAGTATTATCTCTATTGGATTGTCTCTCCTCGATAGTAGCCCCAGGAAGAATTTGGGTGCCTCCTCGGTTTCATCAATTCCCGTGGACTTCGTCACGTGATCTCCTCCTACTTTTCCTTCACAGTCGCTGTCCTTACCTATGGGACCTCCGCATCTCTTGCAGGTAGCCCTTCCTCCGCGGAATCCCCGCCTTCATTCGTGACAGGAATTGGCCCATTTCCAATTCGCAGAGCCATTTTTGATTCAAAGATTAAAGTAAAAGTTTGTTCCGCATCAGCCTTTGCTTGCGATTCTTCTGCCAACTGCTGGGAACCTCAGACATCTTGGATCCAAGGGAATTTCTTTCCTTCCACCACTTTGAATATTCAATTTGCCTGTCATGAACGACATACTGAAGATAATTTGTTGATGAACAAAGATTTTATTAAATTGTTGAGTTTTTCTGTTGATAAGGTTTGGGAGGATATTAGGCACATTTATCTATTCAGGTACATGAGTGGGCCATCTACAGATGCTTCGTTAGATGCCC
This sequence comes from Picea sitchensis, assembly GCA_010110895.2. Lineage (NCBI taxonomy): Eukaryota > Viridiplantae > Streptophyta > Pinopsida > Pinales > Pinaceae > Picea > Picea sitchensis. Next base: position 41,854 of record SNQJ01S0042833.1, read on the forward strand.
CGGCTCGGCTGTAATCCTAAGGAGTCTTCTAACGCAATGTGGGATGGCCGCATTTTTGGTGGTGCAAAGGTCCAAGAGGATGCATTGGTGGCTCCAGCACAGCCAATCTCCAAACACCTTATAAAGTATCACCTAGACCCTCCTCCCTCGCCCATTGTGAGTAATTCCATTGATTTCCTCGGTAAGTACATTTTGTTTCGACATTACAAATATCCTCGGTGCTTCACAATGATCGTGATTCGTAGGCATTTTCGCTTTCACACTGCTGAGTCCTCTATGTTCTGGCAGAGATGATTTTCGATGATTGGGAGGTGGGAAGCTATCCAAATCATGGATCCGGCCTCGAAGTTTACTATACAAGCCTGCATTTCCGGTGATGGTTTTATTAGTTGATTTCGTCCCTGCTTCATCTTTTGTGCCTTATGTTTGAGGTTTTTCATCAGCTTGGATGTCCAAAGGCCTTGGCCGGATCGTAGAGGAGCTCACGAGGAGTTGGTGAACACTTTATGCACCTTCCGGAGTTGATCCCTGGGGATGGTATAAAGTTTTTTATGTTGTTAGGCATGCTCAAGGTGTTCAAGATTCACCCCTGCTAGATCTGGTTCTTCCACCTCCATTTCCTCATCCTCGTCTTCTATCTCCAAATGGCCGTGTTGGTCTCTTCAAAGGGCTCTCATGGAGGGAAGTTCCATCTCCTTGTTCTTTTTTGGTTGTTCCTCTTCAAGACTCTTTGGTTGAAAGGTTGTGTGTTGGGGTGGGTGGGTTAATGTGGGCTGTTTGGAGTATCTCTCTGAGCATCTTTTGTAAAATCTTCTGTATTTATTAAGCCACAGTAGGGTTCTCAGCTTTTACCTGGCTTGCTTGCTTTCACGCTTTGTCTCTGCCTCAGCCTGAAGGTGCGGAAACCTCCTTGTCCTTGGGAATTTTCTCGCTTCTCTCCTTGGGTTTATTGTTGAGCGGTATTCCCTCGGCAGATGTCCATGCTCATGGTATTTCCTTGCAAGGAAGGGTATATGCTTAATCATCGGTTTGAGCCCCACTTTCATCCTGCTATATTCCAAAGATAATGGAGCTCCGGAGCACTTTGGCTATATTTAGATATACATGTATTCTCGTATAGGATGTGTACTGCCTCTGCTTAGGTTGCTTCTTCAGATTCTGGATATAAATACTCATGGTGGCTACTTGTATGCCAGCTAGAACCTTCCTCCACCTAAAATTCCTAGGGAAGAGAGTATAGCCTCTCGACCCACTCCTGCCAACTGCCCACAAGAGAGTCCCAGGTGCCACAGCCCTCCTCCAAAGATGCCTCTGCCTCTATGTCTGTAGCACATCTAAAGAAACCTCTCTAATCTCAGCTGGCTATTCACTGAATCTTTGCCTCCACTGCATCCATTCATTGATAGTCTCTGGTGAGGCAGTCCCAGTAGTCCTCATCTGTACCATCTGCAATAAGTCTCTGGGCACGGCCACATAACATTATATATTTTGGGGCGATGGGGGCTTGTGGTAGGCACTTACTGGGAATCCAAGGAGCCGAGGCTTGAGCAGAGTTATCTTCCTTAGTCGTCTGATAACTGCATGTCCCATTTCCTTAAGGTTCCTTCAACTATCACCACAAGTAACTCCTGAGACATGCTGGCTCACGCTTCACGCAGTAGCTGCCTGGATCTCATTGGTCATATCATCAGGAGGGACGTTTCTTCATACTTCTCCCCCTAGCTTCCTTCCTTTCCTATGTGATCATGGCCATTAGGACTGCAATAAGAAATTCTCCCATTTTCGTCACGAGTGTAAACCCTAGTCGTAAACAACTAATAACTTAATCCCATCATGACATATTCTACTGTCATATTCGGCTCAGATAGTAACATTGATTTTTATTTGAAACTAAACTTGGAATATATGTGTGTTGTATATCTACAGGCCAAATATGCTATAGTTGTTGAAGTATTTAAATTTTTCTTTTTTCACCCCTTGTTCTGACCGAGTATTGGAATATTTAATTTTACATGGTTTGGCATTTTCAAATGTCTTGGCATGAGAGATTATGAGATTTATATCTGAAGTCCAAATCTGTTATGGTTGTTTCGAATTGCTACAATTTGCATTCTATGAATTTTCTCTTCTGTTCAATGTATATATACATATCACTTGCATGCTATGTGTGAAGTTGTTGTGCTATCCAAAGGATACAAAGAAATACCTGCAATGACTTCAAGTTTTATTATTGATGATATAATTGTCTACTAAATGTCAAACAAATTGTCAGAGGTTTCAGTGAAGGCTCTGGAATTTCTATTGCTTAGCTATCTCGTTGGTATATAGGATCTTGTATTGGATGGAACTTGTTTCGACACACCCAAGAAATTACAGTATTATTTTGATCCTTTCTAAAAACAGGGACTTACTCTCTAGTATATTTTTGCAGTCTTATTACGCATGATTGCACTTGAGATTTTGGACTTTAGCTCAATAATTGTGAGTTTGTGTGATAACACACCCGAGACATATCCTAGTGATCCTAAACCTCATTAGACAAGACCCCCTTTACCATTGGAAGTTAGTCCTCCTCCTCAACCAACCTTTCCTAAGACCGATGATATAGATTTAAATATTGATATGGCTAGTATCTTAGCAAAGGTTAATGTACCTGTTCCTCTCAGTATTGATATTGTATTTTTTTTTTAAATACCTACAACATAGTCTCTATTGCGACATCTTAGAGTGTCGAACCCATAGCAACCACGTCGAAGATGATACCTCTTAATGTCTCTCTTTCCATGTCCAATATGTCTCTCTTTCTAGATACAATACGTCTCTCTTGCCACCTCCAAGAGTGTCTCTCCCATAGAAACCACATCGAAGTTGATACCTCTTAACATTGCTCTTTCCACCTCCAATACATCACTCTTGCCACCTCCAAGACGTCTCTCTTGCCACATCCAAGACATCTCTCTTTCCATGTCCAAGACATCGCTCTTGCCACATCCAAGACGTCTCTCTTGCCATGTCCAAGACGTCTCTCTTTCCACGTCCAAGATGTTTCTCTTGCCACGTCCAAGAAATCTCTCTTGCCATGTCCAAGACGTCACTCTTGCCACGTCCAAGATCTCTCGCTTGCCACATCCAAGACATTAGTCTTGCCACCTCCAAGACGTCAATATTACAATGGCTATATGGGGTTTGGACACTCAAACCTGAGATGACACGTGTGACGTGTCTACATGAAACGTCGCAATAAAGAGGAAATCTATGTCATCGGAAAAGATACATCATGTGAAATGAAGTTTTAGGGGGTCTGTTTTTTTTCGTTCTCCCGAAAATATAAAGTGGCAATTGTGTCGAATGCGTCATCGGAATTTGACCCAATTTAAAGACTAGAAAAAACGATATTTGAAGCTAGGAAATTTAGGGTAGTAGCAACTTTAGATCCCTCGAATTGTGAAGTATATGTAGAGCCCGTGCCTAAAAGTGTCCTAGAGGATGATGTGAACTAGTTGTATATGATTATTGTGCGAGAATAAGGCTATGTGAATCCAATTGCAGATGGAGTACTCAGTTGGAGGAGTATTAATTTTGACATGTCAGATTCGTATACTAGAGTAGAAAACTGGTAGAAATATTGTATGAAGTCTCTACTAGGAGGTGCTCCATATTTACATGTGCAGTAAGATGAGTTGGGACTGAAGTGAGACAATTTCCCACATTTACTGAAGAGGACAATTTAGAAAACTTCCTGAAAGAGTTTGAGTCATAGGTTTTGGATAGTCAAAGAGTATTAGTGTTGGATATAGAACTGAGGGATACACCTTCATGATGGTGGGGTGCACATAACAAGGTAATCCAAGACTAGTATCAGTGTAAGCAACTGATGCACATAATATTTGGTAGGAGTCAGCAGGATATACCCTTATATAAGTATGATGGAAGAGGGAACCTAAGAAAACACATAGATGATTGTGTCACTAACTAGATATTGGTACCACCATGGGAATAGATGCATTACTTTATTCATGCATTAGAAGGAATACCTAGTAAATGGTACAAGGAGCAGGAACTGCACAGAGAAACTACAAGTTGGGGCACAGTGTAGTAGAACTTTATTAGGACCTTTTCATTTGAAAGTGAGAATCCATGGGTGGATATGGCATTATAGAGGATCAAAGGGGAGATATTTGAAGAGTATGGGGTAGATACAATGAAAGTAGACAGAGATTACAGAAAAGAAAAACTTGAGCAATTAGTTTACTATTAATAGGTTGTAGAGGATGAAGAAGTAGAGAAACACCTACGTGACGTATAGATATTAGAAGGTGAAGGAGAAAGAGGATTGGAAGGACCCATGTTACAATCAGAAGAGTTTACTACACCTATGAAGATTAAAAAGGTCAATATTGGGACTAAAGAGAAGCCCAATATAGCCAGCATTGGATATTACTGAGATAGTGAGATAATAGAAAAGATAATTGAATTACTGTGTGAGTGTAGTGACTTATTCCCAGCCACATTTTCAGAGATGAAAGGGGTAGCAGGAGAACTTGGAGTGGCAAGACCGGTTAGGTAGAGACCATACATATTAAACCGCATCTATAAGAAGAAGGTTAAGGCAAAAATTGGCAGAATGCTAGAATCAGGAATCATAGATCCTATGAAATAATTAGAGTGGATTGGTCCAATGGTGGTCCAGGAAAAGAAGACTGGATGGATTAGGATATGTGTGGATATGAGGAAGTTAAATGATGCATGCCTGCATGATCCCTTTCCTGCTCCATTTACAGATGAGGTTTTAGAGAATGTGAGAGGACATGAAGTGTACTCTTTCATAGATGGATTTTCAAGATACCATCATATTAGAATTCCTCTGGAGGACAGGTACAAAACTGCATTTGCAATAGAGTGGGGGTCATATCAGTACACAGTAACGCCATTTGGTTTAAATAATGCACCAAAATTATTTTCTAGAGTAGTAGTAGTTGCATTCAAGGATTTTATACATAAAGTTTTAGAGGTTTATCTAGATGATTGGACAGTACTCAATTTATTAACGGACCATGTAGAAATTTTGAGGTTAATGTTAGAAATATGTAGGCAACGTCAGATCTCATTGAACATTAATAAATTTATATTCAACACGTCATTTGACATCCTACTTGGGCACCTTGTATGCAAACAATGTTTGATAGTAGGCCCTGTGAAGATTGTTGTTATTGTCAATTTACCACCACCAAAGTTAGTGCGCCAATTGAGAGAAACATTGGGCCACACAGGGTACTACAGGAAATTCAGAAAGGGATATGCAAATATTATTGCACCCATGGATAAGTTATTAAAGAAAGACATCGGGTTCTAGTGGAATGATGAATTCCAAGACAGCTTGGACATACTGAAAGAGAAGATGGTGACAACACCAATCTTGATATTTCTAGATTGGAAAAAATAATTTCATGTGCATGTGGAAGCTTCATCCATTGCACTTGGAGCAGTGTTGGCACAACCAGGTGAAGGAGACATTGATCACCCAATATCTTTTGCTAGTAGAATTTTTTTTTATTCTAAGCAGAACTATAATACTACAGAAAGGGAAGGTCTATCTATGGTATATGCCCTACATAAATTCATACATTATTTATTGGGTCAACACTTTAAGATGTTTACATATCATTCTTCTTTGAAGTACCTAGTTAACAAGACAGTTTTAGGGGGGAGGATATATAGATGGTTTTTATTGTTTCAAGAATATGATTTTGAAATTATATTAAACCAGGGAAGTTGAATGTAGGACTAGATCATATATCAATAATTACTAATGGAGAGGATCCAAAGAACTTGGAAGAAAATTTTCCTGATGTTAACTTATTTTCTGTTCAAATTGTTGATGATTATTTTGTTGACATTGTTGGATTTTTGAGCACAAGAATGGCTCCCAAGGAATTTACTGTCGCACAGAAAAAACAGTTGGTAGCGTGCATTGTAGACTATTCGTTGATTGCAGGACATTTATACAAGTTAGGTGTAGATTTAATTATGAGAATATGTGTGATGGAGCATGAACGCTTCATGGTGTTATCATAATAACATGAAGGTATAGCTAGAGGGCACTATCCATGAAATACTACAGAACATAAGGTGTTGTGTGCAAGATTATGGTGGCCTGCAATACATAAGGACGCAAAGGAATATTGTCAGACCTGTGATGTCTTTCAGAGGGTGGGAAGACCATATACAAGGGATGAAATGCCACTTATGCCACAAGTAACTTTACAGGTATTTGATAAATGGTTTGTGTATTTCATTGGACCCATTGACCCACCAGCAAGGAGGTCAGGATCTAGATACATCATCACTGCGACATAATACTTAACTATATGGGCAGAAGCAGCCCCAGTGAAGGATTGCAGTGTAGATTCTCTTTTAGAATGTAGTGACCAGATTTGAATGTCCCAGAATTTTGTTGAGTGATAAGGGAACTTATTTTATTAATAGTAAAAGAAGAGCTATGACAGAGGAATTTGAGATACATCATCGTAAGAGCACACCTTACCGTCCCTAGGAAAATAGTACAATAAAATCGTTTAACAAAATTATAGAAACTCCATTGAAAAATATTTTCAATGTGAATAGGGATGATTGGGATTTGAAGGTATCATTAGTGTTATGGGCTTACAGGACTACATGTAAGGCATTTTGTTGGTGCAATTATTTTCATAATATATTACCAAACATAAATTATCAACCGAGATTCATAATCAGTAGATTTGATGCACTATATGTGTCGATAATAGATAGGTTCCTATGTTTGATGAGTATAGCTCAATCAAGAAAAGCATATAAAACCAAAATGCTCTGTTTTCAAAGATAACACACTTCACACAATTCAAAAATTAAAAAGAAAAACTTGCAATAATGCACTCAAAATATTTTGCTCAGATAATACCTTGTCCATTTACAAGCTCATGAAGTGGAAATATGGACTTTTAATTAGTTATTTGTAGCTGCTACTCTTAACGACAACTAGAAAGAAAATATGAGCACACTTCAACAATAATAAAGCTCATGGTAAAACTCTTAAAAAACACTCAATCGAAAAGGTTCTTGCTCACATGTCCTATTTGTTCATTATAGGCTCATGAAATGAAAAGATGAACTCATATATGTCCCATGTAGCAACTAAACTAATCAGCCATTAACACTTTGTTAAATGCTTCACACAACTTCAAACTTAGAAGAGAAAACTGATAATGAAACTTCTCAAACAAACAGTCAATCAAAAAGGTTCTATCTTAGGGAATAAATTTGTTCATTAGAGATTCATGAAATTAAGAGATGAACTTAGATATTGTCTCCTGTAGCAATAAAAAACAATGATCAACTTTCTACACACAACATTTAAAAGGAAATCACTCATAACTTAATCAATTCTGGAAGAAACTATTTGTCCCTGCACAGGAAACACTAGGTGTATTAAGATTCTCCATTTAATAATCCATGTAGGGTGCATGATGGGATCTTAATTGCTCCTATATTAACACACTTGGAATTTCAAAATAAATTATGAAAATCGTTATAAAGAACACAGTTTCAGTAATGTAAAATTTTATAAATATTTACAACTATCTCAACACAAATTATTGTTTATGAAACTAAGTAAAACTACTAAATATCTGGTGCACCATACTTACACTAATACAATCCCATTCAAAATTTGCTCAAAATATTTAACAAATTATACAAATCAAACAAAATAGGTATACTTTATGAATTCATAGTTTAACTCGAACAATAAATCAAAATAAAAGGTACAGGACACACACAATTGAGTACTGGAATAAAACAGACATGTACAGGAATAGAAAGTTGAGCTATATTTTACATTAAGCTTACCATATCATAATGGTGGGACCTTCCCGATTCCAACATGGAATCTCTAAAAAGATAACAGACTAAAATGTTCTAATCATACCCAGAAATTGCACAACTCATTTGTATTCCTTCAACTTGTAAAATCAAATCAGTAGTTCATCATCTTGTATATTATGGAAATATGAATAATTATGTTCATTACATCCATACATATCTCCTGTGTATCCTATATCCTATACAACAACCCTTATAAATAAGGTGAGCCGTTACTATCAAGAGATAAGGATAATTATTAAACAATTTTAAAATATTACAATTGGAAATACATATCGAATCTTTAGGGATGGACTTCATCCTCATGACACAAAGTGAATGAGTGATGAAGTCAATCATGATCTTGAAAAATACTTTGGAGACTTCCATCCAACCAATTTTTTGGAATCTCCTTCAGCAAACGCGTTCAACAAGTGAATTCTGGAAATAACAATTGGTACCAGAATACACACCGTCGTTTGGTACCGGAATAGCACAGTCGCACTGGTACCGAAATAGGTGTAGTTTTTTGGTACTGGAATAACATAGTCACACTGGTACTAGAATAGCACAGGCTAGTACCGGAATAGCACAGGCTGGTACCAGAATAGCACAGGGTAGTACCAGATGAATATTATGCAGTTTTGTTGGTACCGGATCAATGTTATGCAGTTTTGTTGGTACCATATCAATTCTTATTAAGATCAAATGATTAGGATCATGCAAAATAAACTATTTTAATCGAATTAACTCAAGAAAATCAAACAAAACATGCCTTAACCATAAGTTACCTCTCTATGCACATGAACAGGGTCATTAAGTGTATTTGTGGAAGAAACTGTCAATTAGATACACATGGCACAGTTAAAATAGGCTCATATAGGGGGTAATAGAGGGTATTATAAGTGTCAAAATGGAGACTCAACATTCCCCCATGCTTAAGTCGTTGCATGTCCTCATGCAACAATGATCTTCAAAATTTCAAAATTGATGATCTACTCTTCACTCGATCAAGCATTCCCTGAAGTTTCACCTTTCTTCAGCTCCTTAAGTTCCTTTCATACATATAAACTTCCTGGCCTATGCTTCACATTCTTACCCATGGAAAAGTAGTTATGGTGACAAAGTGGAGTCATGAGTAATACATTATATATGTTAGTGATTTGATGTTAATTCGTATCCAATCTGTTGTGGATCATAGTTAGGAGAAAGGGATGGATGTGGCTCTAATAAGATTATAGGATAGTGGCCAAGAGTTTTCGAAATGACTTTGACTTAATAGGCCTCCCTGGCTAGATTACCTTTTAAAATAAAAGTGATATAGCATAGTTTCGATCTCATTTGTAGAGAGGAACACATAAGAGAATACATCCCAAGATGATTAACGCGTTTCTTATCCAAGTTTTTAGAGATAAAGCTCTTCTTGCTTAGGTAATCTGAATTACACATACTGAGGGTCCCACTTCTCATGCAAACCTATTTATTTTAAAGATAGAACTCTAAAGTGGATACTTGAAGGTTCTTAAGAACATCATCCGAGAGATATAAAGGTCATCTCCTAGCCTTGATTTGATAGTGTTTTCTTCAGAATGAGACCCAAGGATTTTTGTTCAGTTTTAGGTGTTCCACTTTATGTTTTTAAACTCCCTTTACCCAGCATAGCCCCACTTCCAGCAGGCCTATTCAGTACCCCGAAAGGTTTACCATAGTACCATACAAGCATGGCCTCGCTACCAGCAGGCATGTTCAGTACCCCGGTGGGTTTACTTGTACTTCCTGATACTTCCTTTTTATTATATTACTCAAAAGATTTAGAATGATGTATAATTTTCATTGATAGTTTTTAGAGTATAAGGAAGGCAGGTGGTACGAGAGTGTTTTAGAGTTATTAGGCACATAATTAATTTTTTTCAATTATCCCAAGGGTGGCATCATCCACATTCAACTTAAATCTCATATATTCAATGTATAATGGAACATCTCAGATAATGACTAAGAGGTCCCTCTAGTTAATCATATTAGGGTTCTCATGAAAGTTCATTGTGGTTTTGCAAGGGTGGTCCACTACATGAGGTTTTCATCAATACCTCTCAAGAGAAACTTGTAAAGATAAACTTGGATAAGAACTTGTTGAATCAACTAGGTTAGTATTATACATAATGGTGTCACCACTTTTCAATAGATATTTCAATTAGAAATCACTTCTTCAAATTGATGAGGTGATAAGACAAGTGCACCCATTATCATATAGAGCTGAATGTGAAAATATCTTCTTAAAGGGAGAGCAAGGATGATTCATTTAGGGTTGAGTGTAGAAATGTAGGAGGAAGATGAACATGAGAGTAAAAATAATTCAACACAAGACTTAAATGATCCTTGATAGAAATAACATGAAGAKATTAGCCCATACCTCCAATTACCTAAAGTGAAAACAATGTTAAGCACATGACAAAGATCATATCACTTTGGCATCARTACCATATAAGTAATGGATTAGGTTTCTGTAGTACTAGAATAGATAGTATTGTAACAAAGTGACATGATGGATGATTTTTGCTCATTCATGGCAACAACCACTTCACAAAGGAATTCAGTGATAATATACGAGGAGATGCATATGAGGGCTTGCAAAAGTTCATAGTAGGGAGCATGCAATAATTGAGAGTAACCATATGTTTACTGCATAATTAGTCTAATTCCTTAGTAAAACAAAAAAATGTTGAGTTTATACGTCCTATTGCTTGAAGCATTTAAATCGAGTAGCAAAACTTGAATATATGATTAGAGCTACCGACACCTTATTACCAATACCAGATCACCTGAGTACTGGATGGACGTAGGGTTGTGCTTTAGTACCAGAATAGCACAGAGATGTGGTTCAGTACTAGAATAGAATAGACCTCCTCCTTTGGCACCGGATGAGCACACAGGTGACCATCAATATCGGATGAGCATTGTACCAGATGAGCATAGGAATTTTGTTCAGTACCGGATGAACACAGACTTTCTCCTTTGGTACTGGATGAATGTAGAGAAAAACATTGTTTGCAGTACCGGATGAACACAATTCTACAGTACCGGAATAGAATGGTACCATAATTCTGGAAATGACTATCAAATCCCAGCACTAAACATGTTGATTTGGCCTCACTGATGGAAGTTTCAAAAGTATAGGAAGGCTTCAGCAACCACTCCCACATGCCTAAGGTTTTGCATGGCCTCATGCAAACAATGTGAGATGCTAAAAAAAGGGTTGCTCAGAGAGTTGTGAACACCTGCTAAAAACAAACCAATAGAACTAATTAAAACTGTATTTTTATTCATGCTTAAAAACAGAAAATTTAGGGAAAATGTCAAAAGTTGAATTATAAATATGAATAAAATAGTTTGGAATTAGCTTTTAGTTTCAACTTCTATTAAAAAGATCACTAAATTGATCATCCTTGTGAAATATTGGTCTTAAAATAGATAGGTAATGATAAAGCACGAATGCATCATTTTTAACAACTTAAGGAAAAGAAGAAATTTGTAGAAATAGGTCATGAAGCACTCCCTTAAGTGTTATCTTTCATTGACAAGGATGCCTTCTCCGCTTTTGAAACCCTTCCAATATTATGTGTTCATTTGGAGGATGAAGAAATTCCCTTCTCATAATATTCCAAAAAAAATCATCATAACTTTTAAAAACATATCTACTATAGCAACAAAAGATCTTAAACTAATTTCTTTATTAGCTTTTGACATTCCCATTTATGAAAAGTATGAAACATAGGTTGCATTGCAACATCTATTTATTTATTTACTATCCTACTCTAATTGAACAAAAGAAAATGTGCTTCAAGTATAGGAATATTTCTAGTGAAGCCATGTGCGTAACAAGGTCAGAAATATATCCATACTTGGGTTTAAAAGATAAATTTTAATGCATACCGGAGTATGAAGGACCAGCTACTTTGATGATGAGATCAAGCAATAAATAAAAGAGTGGTGTGACCTAATAACTAATTGAAACCATATTTCAATAGGATCACTATATTCTTGTTTCTCTTCTTTGTTTAGGTCACACTGAATGTCCTCCTCTACCATGCTATGCAGATTATCCTCTTCAAAATGATTGGTCTTTGGAGTACATACAAGATCTACTGAGAGGCATGCTAAGGACTCCTCAATCTCAGGTTCCACTAGTTTCTCTCCATTGAATAATATCCATGATTCTTTCTTCTCCTCAACAAATTGACAAGAGGAATTCGATGAGACTTCTAAATCTTCCTATGGAGAGACAACTAGATTCTTGAGTGCTATGAAGATATGCTCTTCCTGAGAGGTAGATATCCTAGTTGTTGCTATAATGTGAGAAATTTATTGGAGGAACATTCTTCAATCTCTTGATCATCCTTGAATTACTCTAGTTGGTTGATGATACCTATTTCACAACACAAATTAGTACTCGGGGGGTTCTTATAGCACCCCAAACATGATTTATCATTTAAATATCTGAATTTTAAAACTATTTGCAAAAACAAAACACACCAAGCTTGAACCCCTTGCATTAATGGGATCCTATTGTCACCAGTTTATCGATTTGCACAAGTTAGCTCATCATAAATAAAACTAAATTTCCATAAATGAAGGAAAAACACACTTGCATTAAAAGAAGAGGATAACCTAATTTTGGAGAAACCCCACCAAAGTGGATGTGTGGTCTCTTCCCACATGTCTTACCGTCTCCCCTCTACCCTTAGGTCATCCATAAAACCAATCCAAAACCATTAAATAAATCTAATTCAAATACTACCTATTACCGTTTACAACTCCCCGCCAACGACGCCAAAATGTTGGTGCAATTATTTGCATAATATATTCCCAAACATAAATTATCAATTGGGATTCGTAATCAGTAGATTTGATGCACTGTATGTGTCAATAACATATAGGTTACTATGTCTGATGAGTATAGATCAATCAAGAAAAGCATCTAAAACCAAAATGCTTTGTTTTCAAAGATTCACACAATTCAGAAATTAGAAAGAAAAACTTGTAATAATGCACTCAAAATATTTTTCTCAGATAATACCTTGTCCATTTACAATCTCATGAAGTAGAAATATGGACTTTTAATTAGTTATCTATAGCTGCTACTCTTAACAACAACTAGCAAGAAAATATGAGCACACTTCAACAATAATAAACCTCATGGTAAAACTCTTAACAAACACTCAATCAAAAAGGTTCTTGCTCACATGTCCAGCTTGTTCATTATAGGCTCATGAAATGAAAAGATGAACTTAGATCTGTCCCATGTAGAAACTAAACTAATCATCCATTAACACTCTGTTAAATGCTTCACACAACTTCAAACTAGAAGAGAAAACTGATAATGAAACTTCTCAACCAAACAGTCAATCAAAAAGGTTCTATCTTAGGGAACAAATCTATTCATTAGAGGTTCATGAAATGAAGAGATGAACTTAGATATTGTCTCCTGTAGCAATAAAAAACAATGATCAACTTTCTGCACACAACATTTAAAAGGCAATCACTCATAACTTAATCAATTATGGAAGAAACTATTTGTCCCTGCACAAGAAACACTAGGTGTATCAAGATTCTCCATTTAATAGTCCATGTAGGGTACATGATGGGATGATAATTTCTCCTGTATTAACACACTTGAAATTTCAAAAAAAATTATGAAAATCGTTATAAAGAACACAGTTTCAGGAATGTAAAATTTTATAAATCTTTACAACTATCTCAACACAAATTATTGTTTATGAAACTAAGTAAAACTACTAAAGATATGGTGCACCATACTTACACTAATACAATCACATTCACAATTTACTCAAAATATCTAACAAATTATACAGATCAAACAAAATAGGTATACTTTATGAATTCATAGTTTAACTCAAACAAGAAATCAAAATAAAAGGTACAGGACACACACAACTGAGTATTGGAATAAAATAGACATGTACAGGAATAGAAAGTTGAGCTATATTTTACATTAAGCTTACCATATCAGAATGGTGGGCCCTTCCCGATTCCAACATGGAAGCTCTAAAAAGATAATAGACTAAAACATTCTAATCTTACCAAGAAATTGCACAACAACTCATTTGTATTCCTTCAACTTGTAAAATCGAATCAACAGTTCATCATCTTGTATATTATGGAAATATGAATAATTATGTTCATTACATCCATACGTATCTCCTGTGTATCCTATCTCCTATACAACATCCCTTATAAAGAAGGTGAGTCGTTACTATCAAGAGATAAGGATAATTATTAAACAATTTTAAAATATTACAATTGGAAATACATATCGAATCTTTAGGGATGGACTTCATCCTCATGACATGAAGTGCATGAGTGATGAAGTCGATCATGATCTTGAAAACTACTTTGGAGACTTCGATCCAACCAATTTCTTGGAATCTCCTTCAGCAAACGCGTTCAACAAGTGAATTCTGGAAATATTAATTGGTATCGGAATACACATAGTCGTTTGGTACCGGAATAACACAGTTGCACTGGTACCAAAATAGGTGCAGTTGTTTGATACCGGAATAGCACAGTCACACTAGTACCGGAATAGCACATGCTAGTACCGGAATAGCACAGGTTGGTACCAGAATAGCACAGGGCAATACTGGATCAATATTATGTAGTTATGTTGGTACCAGATCAATGTTATGCAGTTTTGTTGGTACCATATCAATGCTTATTAAAATCAAATGATTAGGATCATGCAAAATCAACTATTTTAATCGAATTAACTCAATAAAATCAAACAAAACATGCCTTAACCATAAGTTACCTCTCTATGCACATGAACAGGGTCAATAAGTGTATTTGTGGAGGAAACAGTCAATTAGATACACATGGCATAGGTAAAATAGGCTCAGATAAGGGGTAATAGAGGGTATTAGAAGTGTCAAAATGGAGACTCAACACAATTATAGGAAAAACACCATTCAGACTGGTGTATGGGAAAGAAGTAGTGGTTCCATTGGATTATTTAGTACCTAGTTTACGCATTGCAGCAATCACCAACATGACAAAATAAGGTGTTGTGCAGGAAAGACTGGATCAGTTGATCGAGTGATGCAGGAGCATCACCAACTCATCAAGCAAGCCAGCACATCAAGCAGAGATCAGCTGGATAAACAAACCCAAAATTTTGAAGTGCTTTGGGATTGTAACGCAAGTATTTAATGAAGCCATTTATGAAGGCGCATTTGTATATTGTATTGGACCTTGAGCCTTTAAGCTCTTGTCTTTTGGTAGATAGTCGGCATTTAATAGATTTAATGCTGGTAGATAGGATTTTAAGTCTAGATTTGATAGCTTTAGAGTCCAAGAGGGAAAACGGATATAGACACCCTCATTGTATCATAGTAACATTATTGAAACATGGACAAGAAGAGAGAAGCATGCAGAGACTTGTATGAAGAACACCCATGTACAGATATTGAATTTATAGAAGAAAGATTTAATTCAATTTCATGGTTTTGTGTTGTTTCTCTGTGTATTGATATTATGCTCATGGATGTTTTTCTTCCTGTCACGCATTGCTTTTATATGTTGTGTATGTGATTTCTTGGTTGAATTGAAATCTAGAAGGGAAGAAGAAATTAGTTTCAATTGTTTCTCTAATTTGAACCAGATAATTCCTGCAAGGAGTGTAGTCGAATTGTCCGCAAGGAGTGCGTTGACAGAAGGGTTCAATTAGAGATAGCTTTTGTTCTCATTTCTTCGAAGGTGCAGTTAGGAACAGTGTTGTGCAAGGAGTGCGTAGGCCAAGGAAAAAGGATTAGAGTTGTGAATATGAGCAAAGTATTGAAAGGCTGTTGTTGCAGGAGTGCGTAGGGTCAAAAGACTTCAACATCTAGACATTGTTGAAGATTTGCCACAAGGAGTGCACGCAAGAAGTTCTCAGAAGGACTTGAGGAGTCGAGAACAAGCTCAGGAGGAGTAGACCTTCGAATTTACCGGAGGATAAGTGCAGGGAAGATTCTATTGGAAGTTTGAAGGAAGCATCGTAAGTTGGCAAGTAGGAGCCAAGTATTTGTGAAAGAAGCACTTGATTCATTGTGCAGAAATCATCCAAGGAAGGATAGACGGTTGAAATCCTTTAAGAATATTTTGCGAAGTTACGAGGGTTGTAGGATCTTGCAGAGGTGCAAGGGGTTTACGGCAAGAGCGTCCGAGGGTTTGAAACTTAGGAGGGAGCAGAGCTGTCGATTCGGGGCAGAAGCCACCGTTGGATCTGCACGTGACGACGCATATTGGGAAATCGCGAGTTGAAGTTCCCAGAGGTTGCAGCAAAGACCGCGATATCGCGAGTAGCGATATCCCGATAGGATCAGAACCGTTCGTTGTGGAGGACGCGTGTTAGGAGATCCCAAGGAGTCGGGGCTCAACACATTAGAGTTTTTGGAGGTAAGAAACTCTTGCATATTGAAACCACGATACGCGATATCCCGACAGAAGTGTCGTGTGGGCCACACCTGGAGTTAGTGGGAGACAGGTGGCAGAATATCGCGGATCGGAAAAAGGGAAGTCCCGAGTCCTTTGACATCAGGATTCGTGATCTCGCGAATCCCAAAATCCTGACGGAGGCGACAGAAGGTGGAAGAGTCTATCCACACGTGTGCCTCGGAGCATCGATACATCGAGGTTCGGAGGCTGGAGATTCCATTAGTTAACATCGCGAGTAGCAATTTCCCGATAGGGAGAATTCTGATAACAGAGGGGAGAAAGTCAATGATTGACCCACATCAGGTTTCGGGGAATCGTGAGGCATAAGGTACGTGAACATAGAATTCACGAAATCACGAATTCTGATTTCCCGACCGTTAAGGGAGATCATTGAAGAATCGTTGTGGGTGAATAATTCCCGATAGGGAATTATAAGAACCGTTGAGTTCTTTGCGCCGAGTGGAAAGAAGGTCCTCAGGAAGTGGACGTGCCAGTGAGGGTGCGGCTGCGCCAGGTTTGGTATCAGAGCCGAGAAAATATCTTTGCTTTCTGTAGCAGAGAAGAAGAGAAAATTTCACCATGCCGCCGAGGAGAGAAAGACAATCACCCGATCCAGAGGATAGAGAGGTGAGAAGAAGAGGCAGGTCGGTAGGAAATCTAGAAATGGAGAGACAAATGCGTGATCTCCGAGTGAGACTAGAATATATGGAGGCAGCGCAGAGACGCACAGCCAGTGCTGGAGATCTAAGTTACTCCGAAGGAGAAGTTGAAGTTGAACGTGAAGAGGAAGTTGCAGCCGAAGATGCATCAATGGAGAGATTAATTAAAGCTATCGCCCAGATGAGTTCGAAAACGAAGATGGACATTCCAGTCTACGAGGGAAACCTGGATGCAGAGGAGCTATTGGATTGGATCCGAGCTCTTGATACCTACTTCGATTACGAAGATATCGAAGAGGATAAGAAGGTCAAGCATGCTATCACAAAATTGAAGGGACACGCAACATTATGGTGGGACAAGCTACAAGCAGATAGATGCAGCAAAGGCAAGCAAAAGATCAAGAGTTGGGATCGAATGATCGCGAAGATGAAGGCAAAGTTCATCCTGAGGGATTATCAAATCACAATATTTAGGAGGATGCAAAACCTGAGACAGAAGTTGATGACAGTGAAGGAGTATACTGAGGAATTATACAAGCTGAACATCAGAGCAGGTCATCGGGAGAGTGATGATGAGAAGGTTGCCAGATATCTGAATGGTCTGAGATACGACATTCAGAATGAATTAAGTATGGTTACCATCAGGACGGTGGAGGATGCTTATCAGATGGCTCTGAAAGCAGAGGAGAAGCTGAGATGTAAGCAAGATCAACCAGGGTGAGGTAGAAGTCATCCCATAGGCAAGGCAGTTGCCCAGGAGAAATTCCAGAAGCCCAAGGAGGAATGGAAGAAACCTCA
>SNQJ01S0042833.1:64218-75031 GCA_010110895.2 Picea sitchensis
TGGTACTCTCAAATCCTAATCATCCCTATTCACAGTGCATATCTTTGTCAGCGTTTTCTCCAAGATCTTGTTGAATGCTTCAACTATCCCATTTTCTTGTGGATGATAGGGCGTGCTCTTATTATGGTGAACTTCAAATTCCTAAGTCAGGGCTTCGATAGTCTTGTTAATAAAATTGTACATTGATCACTCATAAGGATTTTTAGGCATCCAAACATGGTTATCATATCATCAAATATGAAGCGCGCAACTATTGTTGCACTACAGTCTTTAACTGCTATTTCTTCTACCCATCTGGTCAAATATTATGTCATAGTGATTATGTATCTTTCTCCCGTGTGCTTCCCTGGTGGGTTTATAGGTCCCATGAAGTCAATGACCCATTTCTCAAATGCTTATAGGGTCAGTTGTGGTGCTAAAGGAATTTCATCTCTTCTGGATGGTTTCCCAACTCTTTGACATACATCACAAGATATGTAATAGTCCTTAGCATCTCTGTGTAGAGTATGCCACCAAATTCTATCCCTAAGAATCTTTTGTGCTATGGTTTTCCCTGTGTGACGTCCTCCTGCGATGCCTTCATGTGATTTTTTGAGGATCAATCGTCTCTCTGCTTCCATAACACACCTTCTCAATATCTCGCCAGGTCCCATATTGTATAGTTGTCTAGCTATAAGTGAAAAATCTATAGTGCATACTACCAACTGTTTCCTCTGAATAATTGTATAGTCACTAGGTGCCATTCCTGTTGACGGGAACTGGACTATCTCTATGAAGTGATCATCGATTTTTCTAATGGAAAACAATTGTGCATACGGCAGTGTATCCTCCAAACTAGTAGGCTCTTCTCCATGTTCCAACCTCAACAAGTGGCCATGACCTTTGTTCATTCTTCCTGGCTTAACCACAATATCAAAATCATATTCCTGAAATAGAAAAATCCATCTACATATTATTCCCCCCAACACTGACTTGTTGACTAAGTATTTCAACGCGGAGTGATCAGTAAACATTTTAAAGTGTCCTCCCAACAAGTAGTGGCGGAACTTCTGCAACACATACACCATGGCTAACCCTTCTCTCTCAGTGGTGGTGTAATTAATCTCAGTTGTTGATAGCTTCCTACTAGCAAAGGATAACGGGTGGTCGATTTCTCCAGCTCCCGGTTGTGCTAACACAACTCCTAATGAAATAGAATATACATCGACATGGACATGAAACTCCTTACTCCAATATGGGAAAACCAGAATAGGCACAGTAACCATTTTTTGTTTCAGTGTGTCGAAACTTTGCTATCATTCTTCTGTCCAATGAAATTGACAATATTTCTTCAAAAGCTTCTCCATGGGTGTTGTAATCTATCCATAGCCCTTAATGAACTTCCTATAGTATCCAGTGTCTCCCAGCATAGTGCACAATTGTTTGACTGAAGTAGGAGGGGGTAGATCGACTATAATGGCAATATTAGATGGATCTACCAGCAATCCCTTCTTACACACAATATGACCTAACAACACTCCAAAGGATGAAAAGAAGATGCACTTATTTAGGTTTAAGGTAATGTGACTCTGCCTGCACTTAGACAACATTAGTCTTAAACATTCAATATGATTTTGCAAAATGCTGAAAACAGTCCAATCATCAAAATATACTTCTAGGAATTTATGTAAAATCTCCTTAAATTCTTCGACCGCCACCCTGGAAACGATGGTTGGTGCATTCTTCAAGCCAAATGGAATCACTGTATACTGGTAGGATCCCCATTATTTTGCAAATGTGGTCTTGTGACGATCTTCCTTGGCAATCCGGATCTAATGTTATCCTGAAAATCCAGTTGTAAACGAATATACCTCCTATCCTCTTGTTGGGCTCTAAAGATGTCCTAAAGGTAGGCGCTAGCACAAGCGTTTTACTTGTCGCCTACGTAGGTTCTTACCTTCCATTTTCAATTCCTAGCCTCTAGAGATGCAACACCTGTAAAGGAACAACAATCATAAAGGGAATGACAGTTGTTCTATTCAAAGGAACAACATGAATTGCAAAAGGAACAACAATCGTTACATTGGGCCGAACTAATGTTGAATTAATTGCATTGTAGTATTTACCCAACTATCTAATTTGTCAACCCAGGGGTCGTAAACTGACTAAGCACATGCAAAGTATATGCAATATTGAAGTGAGACTAATCTAATCTAATGTTTAATCTATGACTAAAATTGAATCATTAATCTAACACACGAATGAAATTGAATTAATCTAGTTGCATAAATGAAATTAATCTAGGAATGGAAAATTGCGTAAATGAAATTAATCTAGAAATGGAGAACTACATGAAGGAAAAACAAATACAACAAGTGAAGAGTTGAATTACACAACAATATATGTGAGCTCACTCTAATGAAGCAATCTTATATTAAAATAACCAAATCAATCTTCATAACATAATAATGAAAGCATGAAAACCAAAACCATGAATCAAAGCTAAAAATCCCTTTCTCTTTCGAATCCTAATGACTACCATTAATGATTACTCCAATTCTCTACTTACAACTGATTGAATTCTAATTGATCCTAATTGAAAAATCTAATTTAATCCTCATGAAGAGAGATCACTCTCTTTTATACATGAGAGCTTTGAAGATAAGATAACCATCTCATTATTACAGATCTGCTTTTCTCTCAACCTATTTCCCATTATTACAAAATATAATCCCTTTAAATCCTCACACATATATCTCATATATCTTAGATAAGATATTCCAACCAAATCTCCATGATCTTCTCCTTGGAATGGGCTTGAATTATCTCCTCAAATATTGAAATGGTGGAGGAGGTATTTGAGAATTCCTTTGAATTAATCCTTCACATATTCCTACACATTACAAATCTCACACATATTTGAGATATATATGAAAACATGTTGAATTTCTAACATTTAATCACAAATTCCTTTTAAATACTAAAATGAATAAAGTGGAGAACAATAAGGTGAAACCCAAGTATATTTATGGAAATGATATCATGAAAGGTTAATGGGGCGATGAAATGCAAAGAATGATGAAGGGAAATGTGGATGAGAATAGGACATTTCTGAGCCCCAACACCTCCTACATTATCTAAAACTTCGTCGGTAAATGGTGTAGGGAATGGGTCATGCAAACAGACATCATTCAGCTTCCTAACATCTACGCAGATCCTGATCTCTCCTATCTTTTTGTCTTGTACCACCATAGGGATAATCCATTCTAACTCTTCGATAGGTTCTATGATTCTTGCTTCCAGCATTCTATCGAGCTCAATTTTCACTTTCTCCTTATATTTAGGGTTCAATCTATAAGGTCTCTATTTGACTGGTGTGGCGTCTGGTTTCAAAGGGATCCTCATCTCTCCCATAGGCCCTTTAATGCCCTTCATATCAGTGAACTTGGTTGGAAACAAGTCATGATACTCATGTAGTAACTCTCTGATCTTATCAATAGTGGCAGCATCCCAATAGTCTCCAACATTTGCAAGTTTTAGTGTCTTCTCTATTCCAATATTGACTTTCTTGATCTTGATCGGTTGTCCAATGAAAGGTAGTTCAACTCCTGGTCCTTCTATGTCTCTTTGCCCTTTTGTTCGGTGATGTTCACATTCCTTGGATCATCGTCTTCGATTGCATTAATATTGTAATAGCCTTGCAACTTATGAAGGGGCGCATTCCATTCATCCTCTTCTTGCTCCAAAGGGAGGCTAAGTGCCTCCTCGAACACTTTATGTCTTATGACCTATAATGCTTGATCTACTATAGGATATTGGCTTTCAAACAAAAAGGTAGTTACAAATTTCTGGGTCATACCTTCCCAATCTGCAGTGATGAGGCGCAGTTCTGCTTGTAGGTACCAGTTGATAGGGGTTGTGTCTAGTGTGTTTATGAAATTGTACACCCACTGCTCTTGAGGAATGTTGCTCCATGATTCCTCGCAACTTCGCACATGGTCCTTCGGACAACTTCGACCTGTGTATCTAACTTCGCAGCTTTCTACTTTCTCTAAAAATCACATTGTCATCAAAGTGAGACATTGTACCCAGTCTATAATATTTTATTTTTTTCCCCACCATATCACTGGACTTGATTTCAGGGCCTCATTCATAGCCAACATTCTTTGTTGTGTTGGTACAATTTATTCAAAGTTCACTAAGAATGCTTCTAAATGATTCAGACTGTCAAAGGTGGCCAAGTTACTTACTGTTGTGTCGATCCAACGAACTTCTCCGGTTAATCTAGCACATATCCTTGTAGATACTTCGTACATTTTGTTCTACCAGTTCTCCGGTGCTTCTTTTGAATCTGATGAACATGCGTTGTCACTTCACCAGCTCAAATTCCCATCCGACGTAGGATTAATGTAGTCATGTTGTCTGGCTGTTAATTTGTATATGTTTTCTAGTTCATATGTGCGGTCTTCTTCTCTGATGGGTTATGTGTATCATTGACCTTCATTGGGATCCAAAGGTGAAATGACCCTAAGGCCATATCCTTCAAATTTCATTCTTCTTTTGACCACAGTGGAATTATTGAAATCCCAATCAACTCCTAACAGTGCAGGGAAAGGACAACTATCATCAACTATCTCAATCACCTTGAAGTCTGAAAACATCCTTACACCGTCGATGTCCACAGGGACATGTTCCAATATGCCAAAGGGGCTTACTGCCTACTGGTTAACCATCCTAAGCCTAATGGGGGAATATATCAACTTAGGTTTTCCCATCAGTGCCCATGTTTGCTTCGTCATGACATTGACCTTCGACCCTAAGTCAAGGACCAGATAGTCTATATCATACTCTCAAATATGAGCATTAAGGTGTAGTTCTTTATTTGTCCTTCTCTTCTTTGATATTTGATGTACTTCTTTATTTAGTAAAGGATCTACCCTTCCTATCTCATACTATCTGACCAAATTTTTCATTTCTTGTATGGATTTCTCATCTTTAATCATCTCTATAAACGTATACAAGAAATTGACAAGTTTACTCACATATTTTCCGTCTCCAGGTGAAGCATACTGATCAAATGCCAGAGGCATTCCACATTCTCTTACTTCTGGGCATGCATTCGATGAATATCCTTGGTCTCTCCCTAATTATTTTCTTGCCACTTCGAATATTTGTCTTTCTGTCTTTGCATCAAACACTTGTGTCTTCTTTATGGCTTTCCTGAATCTTTATTCTCCTGTAGTCTTTCCTTGGATCACTCTATCCTCTCCTATAACAACACCTCCTCTAGTGATAACAGTGACTCCGGGATCTTCTCCGTGAGGTTCTTCTTTGATTAGTTGTATTTGCGGGTTCTTCTGAGGTCCCCGTCTCTCCTGAAGTTTAGCCAACAATGTTGGACATTCCTTAATAACATGCTCGAAGGAGTTGGAATAGATGCAAGTGGTACAAGGTTTCTGATAGTCCCTTGCCAAGTGTCCTGGTTGTGCATTGTTATAACAAATTATCTGACCTCGACCTCGACCCATACCTCCTCCTCTTCCTCTTCCTCAGAATCCACCATGAGGGTTGAAGTTTCCTCTCCCAGTGGAGTTATACTGCGCAGTGCTTCCTTCTTGTTGTACTTCGCCTTGAATTTTGTGTATATCCCTCGACCTTTCATGCATGAGATCATAAGCCATGAAATCCCTGTCATCATGTTCTACCAACTTACAAAACGTGAAATACAGATTTGTGGGTGTCTGGACATATTTTTGCAGATAGTAACATTCACCAGGGCGATGTCAATTTCTACATACCTCGCACCAGGGTAGGGTAACTTGCTTCTAGGGGATTGGATCTCTAGAGGCCAAGTATTCATGGAATAGGGGACATTTCTCCTTGTCATGGCCTTCTGATTTGCACCTAATACACCAGATGTCTTCTCTTTTATCTTTTCCCTTGTCTTTCTTCATATCTTCGACCTGCAGTGATAGACTAGTAAGTTGACTCATACCTGAACTGGATTCTCCCATCAGGGATGATTCTAATTTCATGGAGATATCCAATGACTTAGCCTACGAAGTAATATTTTGTTGCATCAGAGGAAATCTGATGTGTGGCAAGAGGGCATCAATGAACCATTCCTTGCTCTTCTCATCTAGGATCTGGAAACTCAAGTGGCTCGTCAAGGTCTTAAGTCTCTGATCAAACTCCCATGCGGGTTCAGCTATTCTCTGCTTGATTTATTTTAGTTCTATAATGCACTCTGACTCTGACTTGGGTTTCTTGAATTCAGCAATCAGCACATTCTTGATCTCATTCAGCGGTTTAGGCTAGGCAATTCCATTAAAAAACTTCATGTACCATCTCAGGGTGTGGTCTCTTAGGGTAGTACTAAACTGAGCTCGTTTGACAACTTCATCGGTGATATTCTTAATACTCCATACGGCTTCACATAGAAACTAGTGTTGATCAGGATATTTAGATCCATCTCCTCTGAAGGTGGGTAACCTCATCTCATATTCCATAGATCTTCCTAGGTTTCCTGAATGAGTATGTGGTAGACTACTAGTAACAGTTCTCTGAGCGCTCTGGTGACTATGATTACTTTGATTGCTTATTGTTGCTGAAATAATAATAGGATTAGTAGTACTTACTTCGACAGTCAGCGCAATTCATGAAGTTTTTGTTTCTTCTCGGCAAGGTTCCTCTGTCCCAGTGGATTTTGAATGCTCTTTGTCTGTCAAATCTGCCTCTTCTCCACTGTAGAAACCCTCATCCCCGTAGTTCTCCTTAAAAAGGTTCACAAGTTGAACTTATCTGAACACTCTCCCACTAGACGTATGTCCAGCCTCTGTGTTGTTGTCATTGTCTGAATTCTTGAACATTATCTCTTCAATACAACTGACTATTGTATCTTCAATATGTTCTTCTCATGCAATAGCATCTTGATCTTTAGCTTCAGAAAATGTAAAAAATTTCCTCTAGGTCCCTTAAAGAAATATCTCTCTTCTTGGCTATACGATTCCACTCTGTCAATAACAAACTCAGTGATATACCCTCCAATGGTTCTATCAAACCAGTGATATATTTCTCTTGACAGGGCGTTATCAACTCTCTTGACCTTCTTGATCAGGGTCGATGTCCAAACGACAGGTGGCCTAGACCTAATCTCAAATTGGGTATCTGCTAACCTAGATAACCACTTGTATCACTCCTGATGGATTCCTCCAAAGAAAATATCATGTATATCAGTAAATATATATCTTTCCAACCAATCCTCTGTACTCATATTAGGGTTGTTATTTTGGGATTCAGTGAAGTCCTTTTCTTGATCTTCTATCCACTTTTGAATCTCTGTCTTTGATGGAAACCACCTTGTCTTTGATGGAAACCACCTTGACATTCCCTCAAGAATATTCTTGTCTCGACAACGGAACCATTTGTTGGCACGGGGGCAGACCCAGGGTTCAAATCCAAGAGCGCACCAACAAGCCCTAACTACTGGCCCTTTCAGAAACACCTGTGAATCAAATGTAGTCTCACCTGAAGTAGCTATAGGGGGCTGAATGACACAGGTGTCTACAACCAGAGGAAATACAGAGTGGATTCATAGGAACAATACATAGTCACCTAGTTATTCTTTATCTTCCTTAAACCTACTACGCAAGTTATAGTTCAAATTTAACACAATATCACAATAGAAGCATATCAAATGACAGAGAACACAACATCAATCACACATAACACAAGATATACATGGTTCACCCTCTCCCTAGGGCTACATCCAAAGAAATGTGCTTTATAATCTATTAATATGAAGCATACAATTTTTGTCTGCGCTCTTCGCTAGCAGATCTCTCTCTTCTCCTCTTTGTCTCTCCCCTCCCTGCGCACCCAGCTGGGTTGATATTTGCACCCAATTGAATATCATACAATACCATAAGGCTCCCACACTCATCACTTATTTCTCCCACAATAAAACTCACTCGAACACACAACAACAATGAACTCTCAACCAACCTAGCACCAACCATAACAACAACCCATCCTAGGTCCTTTAGACTTTTATTTATACATTACAATAGTTCTCAGACACCCTTAGGTTAAACCCTGAGTGTCAAAACCCTAGATACCAAAACCCTAGGTGTCTAAAACCATAGGTCAACTTGACCCACGTTTTCAGGTCTTCGCCAACTTGTCTTTCCTTCCTTCTCACGTGGTTCTCCAAAGCATCCAAAGGTGGATTTTTTCTCTTGCTGAGTTGTCCATAATCCATATTCCTTTATAATTTGTCATCCTCAATATTCTCGTCCAACAAATTACTTTCTCTTACTTCGCATCGTCTTTTCTACTCTTCTGCTCACTTCGACCCAGTACCAGTCACTATGTCTTTCGCACAATTCACATTTTTCCTTTTCTTCCTTAATCTTCTCTTGCTTCCATATCCAAGGGCCAACAATCATAGCACAGGGGAGAAAAAACTTCATGATAACACCGTATATGTTGTACATTGACGAGGAGGTGACACAAAAGCCTCTAAAGGAGATAAAGACTTTGGACTTGGAATTGCCCAGATTCTGATGAAGGCACTGTACAAATTGAAAATTAGTGTCGTTTAGGAAATCTAGTCTAGGGAAAGGTCGGATGTGACAAACTTATAGACAGCGTGTGAGGAGAACATCACACTAAAGGAAGAAATTATCTAGGAAGGGAAGGAGAATAAGTTAGCGCAACAGAAGGTAGAGGAGATGGAGAAACACATTGGTGCAGTATTTCAAACCATCTCAGACAGCATAGAATCAGAGGAAGTATCACCAAAGGGGAATATGAAGAATATATCTTAGATGTTGGAGCACTACAAGAGACAAATAAAGGAGCTATAGGATCGCACAGTACCCACTACGCCTCCAGAAGTAAGAGTGCAGTGAGATCAAGACACAATAGAATTTGTGGAAAATATAGTGCAGGATATACAAAAGATGACAGAGTTTTTGGAGAAAAGTGGCCAACTATGGACACAAGTACAAGAAGTTGGAAGCTTACAGAAGATACAATAAAAGGAGGATACATTCCACGTGGAAATGGGAGACTCGAAACAGAGATAGAAGATAATGTCACTGCCAAAAAATATTAAGACAGCTACAGAAATGAAGAGTTTGCAGTCAGAAGAAAAGGTATTTCTAGTAGGAAGATTGCAAGGTAGGCTCGATTGAAGCCTCTACAGAAAAAGGCTAAAAAACTAGTTATGGAGATCGACGCATCGAAATCAAGGGTAGAACAGATAGGCTTAGAGGGGGGAGAAATATTGAAACCTACAGTTACCATGGAGATGGTATAAGACATGGCAGAAAAGAGAAATCAGGGTCAGGAGCAATGCCAACAAGCAAGAGAAATGTATGAAGCACTGGCACACGTAGTGAAATATGTAGGAGTCAGTGAGTGACTCAGGATGAGTCACAATTTTAGTGTTGGGGGCCTGTTGGCGTAAGCCAATTTTGGAAGAAAATCAAGGAAGTTTGAAGAAATCAAGGTACTACCATAAAATGGGGAGCGCACCAAAAACATAGAAACTAGCGCCAAGAAAAGCGGTTACAAAGTGGAAAAACTATTGCGGATCAGTTGGAAAGTGGAAAAGTGTTGACTTGGGGAATGATTGTATCATGGACTATTCGAGATTGAGCAATTGGAAAGTGGAAAAACCTAATCCACCTAGGGTTAGGGTTTTTGTAAGGGATTTTTCCCATTTTTTTGTATAAGTAGAATGTATTAGGACTATGAAAAGGATTGGTTGGTTAGTCAGTTAAGAATTCAGGGGTTTGGTGGAGAAATTGGTTAGAAGTTATTTGTTTTGTGAGTACTCTTATGATCTATGGAGATCGATTGTAATAGAGGAAGAAATGTACAGTGCGTGGAACTAGATTTTGCATGAAGATTAATAAAGAGCTGAAGTGACTCATATTTGTGTATGTATCCCAAGGAGGGGGTGAACCACAATATATATGGGTTATGTGTGAATGATTGCAGTACTTTTGATTATATTTTCTTCAGTGACTTTATGTTGAACATGTTCAAATGATAAGGGAAATAATATTGCACACTGGGAATAACTGATGAAATATGTAGAACAACAATAATGGATGAATTTTATATTTAGTAGTCAGATCTGAATCTTATGTTGTAGTATATGAATAGATTCCATTTAGTATATGTGGTTATAATGGTTCATGAAGTTTGTTGGAACAGTTGATTCATTGGTCAGAGCTAAGGTCCTGCTAGGATTATCATAATAAATGAGAGTTTGAGGGATAGTTGTTGAGTAGATCTAATGTCCACGAGAGAGAAACACGTCCCATCCCATGGTTGCAGACACTTTATTCCTACAACCACCCATTGAATCCATCCAGAGTGAGACTGTGCAATGCACTTTGTGCATTGTGTTTCCTTCTGGTATCCAAAAGAGCCGATAGCCAAAGGGAAGTTGCTAATCCTGTAATTAGAACCTAGGTCATCCCATAAGAAGCCAACAATCAAGACTGGAGAAAATCCATATTTGGTTTCAGTACCAACCACTTTTCTAAGATCTATATGAGGAAGTTTGATGGAAAGGATCCAATCACATGGATACTCCATATGGAGCAGTTCTTTGACCTACATGATGTGCCTCACACACAAAAGGTACAAATTGCATCCTTATATTTAGAACCTAATTAGTTTTTGTGGTATCGATGGCTTTGTTCTTGCAAATCACTTGTCACTTGGAAAACTTTCACGAAAGAAATGATAGCACACTATGAAGATACAAGGAACAATACCTTCTTCAGCCAATTGATAAATATCAAGAAAAATGGTT
>SNQJ01S0042833.1:75081-87487 GCA_010110895.2 Picea sitchensis
CAACCACTTTTCTAAGATCTATATGAGGAAGTTTGATGGAAAGGATCCAATCACATGGATACTCCATATGGAGCAGTTCTTTGACCTACATGATGTGCCTCACACACAAAAGGTACAAATTGCATCCTTATATTTAGAACCTAATTAGTTTTTGTGGTATCGATGGCTTTGTTCTCGCAAATCACTTGTCACTTGGAAAACTTTCACGAAAGAAATGATAGCACACTATGAAGATACAAGGAACAATACCTTCTTCAGCCAATTGATAAATATCAAGAAAAATGGTTCAGTTGCAGAGCACATTGAGAACTTCCAAAGATTGAATATAAAGGTAATGAATATTCTATATGAGCACCCAATTGATGTCTTCATAGGAAATTTAAAGGATAAAATTCAACATGAGGTTCACCTTTGGGAACGCAAACCATTGGAGAATGTGTTCAAAGTGGCGAGAAATGTTGAAAGTAAAAATCCGGCTATGGATACCATAAGGACTACTCCTAACAACTATCAAGAGAATAATGTTCCTTATTCTAAACCACCTCAACCTACAAGTTTGACACCTCACCAATTGGAGGAAAGAAAATAAAAAAGATTATGCTTAAATTGTGAAAACAAGTACAGTGAGGGACATAAGTGTGGTGAGAAGAAATTATTCTACATAGATTGTGAAGAAGAAGAAGAAAAAGAACCATCTCAAGATGAATATGTAGAAGATATTTCTTCTGAAGAGATGACTCCCACCATATCATGTCATGCATTGGATGGAATTAGCACTCCTCAAACCCTCAATATAAAAAGATATATCAAAAAGAAAAAGGTAATATTGTTAATTGATTCTGGTAGTACTCATAATTTGATTCACTGTAAAATAGCCAAAGCTCTCAATTTCTTTATATATCCATCACCAAAGTTTCCAGTAATGATTGAAAATGGAGGAACTATCAATTGCTCAGGAAAAATCCATAATATCAATCTTATTATGGTGGAAAATGTAATGAATAGGCCAATGATTACTATACCCATGGGTGGTGTTGATGTCATACTAGGGGTCCAATGGTTACAATCATTGGGAAAAGTGGCTTTTAAGTTTCAATAAATTTTCATGAAATTTTCGTTGGAAGGAAAGGAATTTGATTTAAGGGGTATCACAGGGAAACCCATTAAGGTGGTAAGCTCTAATGGCATGACAAAATTATTGAAAAAATGACATCGGGGTGTAATTGTACAACTATGCTCACTAGATTTTCAAACATCTAAGCCATCTATTCCCCTATATCTCCAAGGCATCATTGATAAGAATTAAAAAGTATTTGAAGATATTCCCATAGGTCTTCCACCCACTCACGATCATGATCATGCTATTCACTCAATTCCTAGGAGTGTTCCTTATAACATTAGGCCTTACAGATACCCTTTATGCCGAGAAGAGTGAAATTGAGCGTATGGTTGAAGAAATGTTAGAGGTTGGAATTATTAGACCTATACAAATTTCTTACTCTGCACCGATGGTAATGGTACTCAATAAAGAGGGTTCATGGTGTATGTGTCCAAATTATAGAAAACTCAACAAGATAACCATTAAATACAAGTTTCCCATTCCTATCATTGATGAATTGTTAGATGAACTACATGGAGAAAACTACTTCACAAAGTTGGATCTTCGTTCAGGGTATCATCATATTAGAATGAAGGAAGAAGACATCCCAAAAACAAACATTCAAAACTCGTGAAGGCCATTATGAATTTTTGGTCAAGTTGTTTGGCCTTACAAATGCACCTTCCACATTCCAAGGGTTGATGAATTCCATTTTCAATCCCTTCCTTCTAAAATTTGTGTTAGTATTTTTTGATGATATACTAATCTATAGAAAGTCTTGGGAATATAATGTTCGACATGTTGACAGGGTACTACAGCTACTGAAGGAGAAACAACTATATGCCAAACTGTTCAAATTTTTCTTTGGGGTGAAGGAGGTAGAGTATTTGGGTCATATTGTATCTCATGAGGGTGTCAAGGTAGACCCTAAAAATATTAAATCCATGATGGATTGGCTGATGCCAAAAACATTGAAGAATATTAGAGGATTTTTTGGTTTGACAGGTAACTACCGCAAGTTTGTTCGGAACTATGGAAGAATAGAAGCACCTTTAACTGCATTAACTAAGAAGGATGCATTTTCATGAAATCCAAAGGAAACTCAAGCTTTTTAACAACTTCCATAGGAATGAATAACAAAAGAAAGGGATGAATGGAAGAATGACAAAGAAGTGTGGACTCTCATTGAAAGGTTGCAGTAAGATTCCAATCCATCCGATACATTTACATGGAAAAATAATTCACTATGGTACATAGATTGCTTATATTTATGTAAGAAATCCCAAATAAAACAAAAGGTACCATTGGAATTGCACACCTCTCTGGTAGGAGGGCACTCATGTTTTTTCAAAACCTATCACAGGGTCAAGAGGAAATTTTTTTGGGATGGCCTTAAAATTGATGTTCAAAGGTTTGTGGAAAAATGTTTGGTTTGCCAACAAAATCAAGTGGAAACAATTAAGACCCCAGCCATTCCAAGTCAGTGCTAGGAGGAGGTTTCCATGGATTCCATCATAGGGTTACCAAAGTCTGAAAGAAAGAGTGTCCTCATGGTGATTATTGATAGAATTACCAAGTACACACACTTTTGTGCACTCTCTCATCCTTTCAAATCCAGTATAGTTTCTATAACATTCATGGAGACAGTTAAAAAGATACATGGAAGCCCAAATATTATTGTAAGTGACAAAGATCCCATCTTCACTGGACATTTTTGGACAAAAATATTTTCTTGTTTGGGTACTCAATTGGCTCATATCTCATCTTATCATCCTCAATCTGATGGACAAACTGAGATAGTGAACAAATGTATGGAAGGTTACCTTCGTTTCTTTGTCTCTGATAAACAAACACAATGGTTCAATTGGTTATCCTTGGAATAATGGTGGTATAACCCTTCCTTTCATACTACAACAAAAATGACACCATTTATGGCACTATGGATATCACCCATCGTCCATCGCTTCTTCTCTAAAATAAAAATATAAGGTTCAAGCAGTGGAACATCACATCGATCATCAAAAACAAGTTCTCTAATTGTTAAAGGACAACTTGACCATGGCACATAATCACATGAAACAACAAGAAGATCACCATCGTAGTGAAAGAATTTTTGAAGTAGGGGATTGGGTATTTTTAAGACTACAACCATACAAACAAATGTCCCTCAAGCAAGCTAAGAAGGATAATAAATTATCACTGAAGAATTATGGCTCTTATAAGGTGTTGTAAAATATTGGTACTATGGCATACGAATTAGAGTTGTTTGTATCTTCGTGAGTACACCTAGTTTTTCATGTTTCATGATTATAGAAGGTTATAGGTGACAAGATCTCAATTCAAACTATATTTCCAAAACTTGACGAGAAAGGAAAAATCATATTGGATCCTAACGCTATCACTGACACAAGAATTCACCAGCTGAGGAATAGATCAATTTTAGAGTATCTCATTAAGTGGAAGAAACTACCTATTGAATATTCCACGTGGGAATATGAGTCTTTTATACAAAATCATCCAGAACTACTCAAGCATTGAGGACAACAGTTGTCTGAATGGGAGGGGTATGTTAAGCCCTAAATCGTGGCACATTACCCATTAATTGGGGCATATTACATTAGTATTGTTATTTTATTTATGTCAGTTTGGGTCCATTAGCTGTAATTGTACCTCCTAGTCTCCTATATATACCAAGGAGACCTTTTCATTTGGAATCATCTTGTATTTGTGAATTATTGTGATGTATAAGGAGGTTTCCCCCTCGAAGAGGCTTATTATCTGAATTTTTCTCTTTGTCAAGGAGTGGAGTACTTGTTCTGAGGTTTTTATCCTATTTCGATATTTGGTTCTTAACAAAGATCCACAACCCCAGCCAGCATGGCCAATTGGATCAATTTATTAATGTAAGAGAAAAATATTACAGAGAGATTTACAAGCACGTTTCTCAAAATTAATCTTTGGAAAATGACCCTCCATTCTCTTTAAATAGATATCATGGACCAATTGTGTGTTAAGCCACATATCAATGTAGTCATTAATATCGAGGAGAATATGAGGCTTTGGATCACTCTATGTCGAGAACATATCGTGACCATCGGATTTCCTAACTACAAATGCATACTAATTCATACTAAGAAACGTACTAAGAAACACACTTTTATCTAACGACACATTAGACCAAGTTGATTTTAACTAACTCCTAAGTGTTTAAATATCCTAACATCCCCCTTTAAGAACAAATTGGGATAGGATTGAAATATTTACAATGGTGACACAATAGGAGAAGGAAGGAGGCATTAGAGCCTATCCTCCCTTAATGAAAACTTCTTGAACTCATAACATAGATCAAATTTTGGAAAACTTCAATTCTATAAGAGACTTTGTGAAAAAAATTGCAAATTGATCTTCTATAGGGAAAAAGAGCACTTCAATAACGTGATCATGAATGAGATTCCAGATGAAGTGCATGTGTAGCTTGGTGTGTTTATTTAATTTATGTTGAACTAGATATTTGGATTGCATGATGGCACTATGATTGTCGCATAAGAGGGTAGTCAGATGTTTTTTTTGGAATCCAAACTCTGAAAGGATTTATAGAAGCCACAAGGCTTGCTGGATTGCATTAATTATTTCTTAGTACTCTACTTCTGTTGAAGAAAGATAAATATCCTATTGTTTCTTACAGACCCAAGTGAAAGGTCCTGAACCAAGGCTGAAAGCATAACCTACATAGAATTTTGATTATTAGGCTCAGAGGCCCAATATGAATCAGTGAAACCAACCAATAAAGGTGTCCCTCCTTAGTTCTATTGTATCTCAAACTGAAATATACCACGAACATAATGAAGTTTCCTTTTAGCTACTTTCCAATGGATTTCATGGGGTGTTTGCACATACCGGGAAACAAGACCAACAACAAAGGAAATATCAGGATGGATATGAGTCAAATATAAGAGGCTACCAAATAACTGATGATACAAGGTGGAATCAACTTCGAGAGAAGTTTTATTGGTAGTAATTTTGACTCCATACTGGAATGGAGAAGGGGTCGGTTTAGAATCTTCCATGTGAAAGTGACAAATAAGGTCACAATCATACTTAGACTGGGAAATAAAAAATCCTTCCTTGGTTTGAAAAACTTGGAGGGCAAGGAAATAGTGCAAATAACCCAAGTTGGTCATTTCAAATTTCTTCTTAAGGATGGTTTTAACATGGTCTAAAATTTTTGGGTCACTACTAGTGAGGATAAGGTCATCAACATAAAGAATAAGGATTATGAGATGGATTCCTACTTTATTGGTATAGACATTAGGGTTAGAATGACATCTAGAAAATATGGTATCAAGAAGAAAGTAGTCCATTTTGGCATACCAAGCTCGAGGAGCTTTATTAAGACCATAAATATATTTCTTAAGGAAACAAACAAGGCTAGATTCATTCTAGATATAGATAGGAAGTTGTTCCATGTATATTTATTCTTTAAAATCCCCATGCAAGAAGGTGGATTTAACATCCATCTTATAGACCTCCCATGTATGTGAGGCAGCAAGAGATAGAACAAGGAGGATGACATTCATTTTGGATACGGGGGAAAAGGTTTCATTATAGGCATTTCCTTCAAATTGACAAAATTTGTTGGAAACTAATTGATCCTTGTGGATTTCAACACTTCCATCGAATGGATACTTAGTTCTATACACCCATTTACATCTGACAAGTTTTCTTCCTTTCGAAAGAGGTACAATATCCCAAGTATCATTTTCCATTAAAGAATGATACTCTTCATTCATTGATGTATGCCAATTTGGATGACCTAAAGTTTTTTCAATTTTCTATGGATCATGCGTCTATGAAACTTGAGCCAAAAGAGAAGAGGCTCGTTGGAACTGTGAACATGTTCAACATTGATCTAAACGATCACTGACAATATGGATCAATGGACTCATCTAGAGCAATATGAGCATAGGATTTTCATCATCATTGTCATCAACTGAAGAAGAAGAAATCATAATAGGAATAGAATATGGCACAAACACCAAATATGGCTTACAGGTCGAAGAAGGGACAAACACCAAATATGGCTTACAGGTCAAAGAAGGAACAAACACCAAATTAATATCCTAGGCCAAGAGATTCTTCAAATTTAACATCTCTTCTAATAATAATTTCATTAGAATGAAGTTGAAGAAGTATGTAACCTTTGACATCTTCAGAATAACCAACAAAAATACACTTATCACTTTTAGGTTGTAAATCTTTCCTTTTCTCATTAGGAATGTGAGCCCATGCTACATTGCCAAACACACGAAAGTGGCTTACATCTGGCTTAATTTTATTCCATGCTTCTTCTAATGTTATATTTAATGGATTATACCCAATAATTAATACTTAATCCCTTAGATTGGATCATACAATTAGCCATTTCCTTTAATTTGTGGTTCTTTCTCTCAGCAATACCATTTTTATATGGTGTACATGGAATGGTGTGTTGCATTTGGAAGCCATGTTCGGTGCACTAACTTGTAAATTTTTTGTTCACATATTCACCTCCATTATTTTTTCTTAACCTTTGAAGTTGATGTCCAAATTGTTTTTCTAGAAGGGCCTTGTAGGCCAAAAAATTGTCAAACACTTTTCTCTTAAGTTTTAATAAGTAAACCCAAGTGCATATGGAAAAGTAATCAATGAAAGTTAAGAAATAATTTCACCCAGAAAAACAAGGAGAAGAAAGTGGACCACACAAGTAACTATAAACAAGATACAAAGGGGCCAAGGCATGACAAGAGGCACATTTGTCAAAACTATCCTGATGATGTTTGTTGAGAACACAACTGGAACAAACACCATCTCTACAAGAAACAAGAAGAAGACCAATCACCATATGTTGATTACATAGTTGATGAAATGAGTGATAGTTTAGATGAACCAAATGCTCATGCCAAAGTTTTATCAAGTCATCTCTATGAGAAACAAAAACTGACGGAAAATATGATGACCCAAAGTTGTCAAAATTGCACAACCTAGTAATATCATCAACAATTACATTTGCAAGAACATGCTTAGGATATTTTAGATCCTTGATTACAACTTGGTGAGGTGAAAAATCTACGATTTTACCTTCACCTAAATGATTAATTTGATACACTGATAGAAGGTTACGGGAAATACTTGGAACACATAATACATCAATGAAATGACAATTATCTACCCGAACTGTTCCAGACCCTACAACACTAAGAGATCTATCATCACCAACAAATATTTTCTTGGTGTTACATTCATTTAGAGAAGACAATATGGGTGTTACATTCATTCAGAGAAGAGAATATGGATTTATCCTTAGGAGCATGATAAGATGATCATGAATCAATAAGCCACTCATCAGAAGCAGAATTAGAATTCCATTGAAGGATACAATAGAAGTAGGAAGTGCATCTCCATGAGAAGAATAAGAAGAAGAATCAATACTAATGTTGTGCTTCTTCATTTCTACTTCAAAAGCTTCCATCTTCTTAAAACATTTCAACTCCACATGACCATATTTCCCACAAAAGTTTCAATGTTTATCACTAGTCTTCTTACTTTTAGTTTTGGCTCCTTCGTCACCATTAGGAGCAAAAGCTGACTGAGAGGGTTTGAGACCCTTGTTTTCTTGTTGTTGTGGCAAGGATGTTGCTTCTTGGGATTCTTGGATTTATCTTTATACTAAGCCACTAAGGATTTGCTGGAGGTACATGCAGTTTTGATCACTCCAAGTTGCACAAGTTTATCTTTCTCTCTAATCAAAGAATCAAAAAAAGACTCAAGAGTGGGATATTTATAGGCACTCACTAGATCATATCTAGTGGCATAAAAGGTAGATACAAAGATAGAATATGCACTACGAAGATTAGAAATGATATTATAGATGCATTGGTATTCTTTCATATCTATTTTGTAGTCTACACATAAAATTCTAAGTGTTATGAACTTAGATAAATAATATTCAATGAAAGAAAAATCATTATGACTTAGAGTCATTAACTACTTTTATATCTAGTGGGATCGAATAATATTGTATTTACCAAACAAAAATTCAAGATTAGTCTAGGATGCATCGGGAGCATCAATTCCTTGAAGGTGAAACCTTAAATCATGAGAGATGGACATTTTGATTAGTCCACATTCTTTGTCACTCTTATCAACCCATTTGACTTTATTTTCATTATCAGTGGGTTCTAGTTATTTTCCCAAGGTAATCCAGTAGAATCTGTTACTTCTTAATACATCTTTCACATGGGATTTACATGAGAAGAAGTTGGTACTAGTAAGCAAAAGATCACTTGGAGAGTCCATATTAAATATGAAAAAAAATATGAAATTGGTTGTCTAGATGGAAAGATATTGAAAAAATAGGTTGTTTAAAAAAAATGACATTGAAAACAGACTTCAGATGTGAAAGTTATTCTCTTTTGAAAAAAGGCATAAACGGTAATCAAAGAGCCACATGACAAGTAGAAGTTGATCCACGTGGTGATATTCATCCTTCTAATAACCTCACTTTTACAAACAAGTTTCTTATGAAGTGAACCACTTTTATAGAATAAGTGGCAACCACTTTTACAATGAAGTTACTTTATAAATGAAAGTTGCATGCAAAATAAATAACTTAAAATATTAAAGCTACTTATAGTGATTCCCTTTTATAATTTAAGTGAAATATGCTTTACATTGGATGCATGAATTTTTTCAAAACAAAGTAACAAAAAGAGACTTGAACTCAAGACCTCTTACTCAATAAAGCACCTTTTAACCAAGTGAGCTAATGAAAAACACATTACAATGTTAAGAAGAAGGATTGGGGGCATTTTTGTTGTTGAATATGGCCTTAGAGAGCATACTAAAAAAAAACTATTTTCACAAAAGAAAAGAATTTCGCTTCTCTATGGAAACAAGGGTTAGATCTCGGTTCGCTTACTTAGAAAATGAAATTTGTTCCTCTATTTATGAGTTATCAAGATCACACAAAGAACATGAAAAAGAGAATACACAAACAAGAAAACACTTTCTGCTATATTTATGATTTGTCAAGATCACACAGAGCGTAGGGAAAATATTACATGCAAATCAAAAAGAGTAGCAACCTGGAAATAAAAAACAAAAAACCAAAATAAAACTGAAATATTATCTCGGTAAAAAATTAAAAGGGTGTATTTAGGATTCATACCTATGGATATGACTAAAATGGTTATATATTGGTTAAAAAAACATTTTTTAGTGAAACTAAAGGTATTCCTAATTGAAACGAGCACTCTAAATGTAATGGAATAGTCCTCTCATCCTAGAAATGTATGGAAATGGTAGAAACCATAGATGCAACAACACAGTTTCATTATCTCAATCTACAATGGGATCGAGTCTTTACATGTGGTCTAATACCATGTTCAATAAAATAGGTATTCCAATAGAGGATGAACACATTCAATAACCAATAACACAACTAGATCAAAGATCAATAGATTCAATAACACAACTAGATCAAAGATGAACACATTCAATAACCACTCACACATCCACAGCCCCAGTCAGCGTGTCCACTTGGAGAAATTTATTAATGCAAAAGAAAAATATTACAAATATATTTACGGGAGAGTTTATCACAATCGATCATTGGAGAATGACCCTCCATTCTCTTTAAATAGAGATCATACACCAATTGGGTGTTAAGACACAAATCAATGTAGCCATTAAGATCAAGGAGAATATGAGTCGTCAAATCACTCTATATCAGGAACATATTGTGACCATCGTATTTCCTAACTACAAATGAATTCTAATGCATACTAAAGAAACACACTTGTACCTAACGACACATTACACCAAGTTGATCTTAACTAACTGCTAAGTGTCTAAATATCGTAACATTTGTGCTACCAATGAAGACTAGGATTGGACAGAGTGTTGGACATACATGGATTTGTTTATGTAGATTGGGCTAGAGATATGGACTGTAGAAGATCTACTAGTGGCTATGTGTTTAACCTGTCTAGAGGAGCAATTAGTTGGATGAGAAAAAGACAGGTTGTAGTGTCACTCTCAACTACAGAAGTCGAATAGATGGAAATCATCGATGCAAGAAAGGAAGCAATATGTTTACAGATATTGTGTTTAGGTATTGGGTTGGTACAAAAATTTGTAAGGATATATTGTGACATCACAGTGAAATATCCCTAGAAAATAACTTGGCTTATCATTTTAAAGACAAAGCATATTGATGTTCAATATCACTTTGTGAGAGATATGGTTGAAGACAAGAAGGTGGTGTTGATGAAGGTGGAAATTTTGAATAATGTTTCAGATTCATTGACAAATTCTATGAGCACTAATAAGTTCTCTTGGTGTAGAGAAACAATGGGCATTGTTTCTCTGGATTGTTGACTATGTAATCATGTGACCCCCTATATGTAAAGAGAACAACAAGTGGGACATTATTGGGTATGTGTTATATTATTTTCATAACCAAACCCATGCATTTCATTGTGTCGAGTGCGTGGTGGGGCAATAGAGGGGTTGCAGGGGGGCAAGACCCCCTTGCCTAGGGGTCACAAGGGGGAAGAGCTCCTGAGAAAAAAAAAAAAAATTTATCTATTTTTTAGCGATTTTTCAACATAGGGTTTTTGTTGATGGTTTTCTAATTTGGGTTAATGAATTAGGGTTTTGAATAATATGGGTCAATGGATTCAGGGTTTTGGATTTTTCGGGATCGTGTGTGTGTGTGTGTGTGTGTGTGTGTGTGTGCATGTGCGCATGTGTGTGTGTGTGCATGTGTGTGTGTGTGTGTGTGTTGTAAACAATGAATAAGATGATGAATAAAGATTTAGAGGTGTGGCTCTAAACAGGTTGTTGTTTTTCCCAGTTTGGGTTTCCACAGTAAAATCTCTATGTAATGGGAATGTGTGTGTGTGTGTCATTGTATCTTTTCTATATTTATTAAGAATCCATTTGCAATAATTAATTGTACATGGTTAACATCTACAATAGTGTTTCTTCTATTATTTTTTACTTACCACAAAACGTTGTCTATTATTTGAAACCTACTATATATGACCCCCATATCTTCAAATTAAGCGAGAATTAAAAATAATGGATGCCAACTAAATTTGAATTTGAAGCTTCAAGTATATAACTCAACACCTACAAGCCAGAACATAAGACAACAACTTTCATAATTTTATGTCTGGGACCCAAATTAATGGTGGCAGGAATTGCATCTTGCACAGTTTGCACAGGCACTGGTTTTGTCATTAATGTCAAACTTTAAAATCTAAATGCTCATTAATGTCAAACTTTAAAAATGCTAAAGGGATAGGCATGGATCAGTGTGCACGGGCGTGGATTAGTGTGCACAAGTGTGGATCAGTTTGCACAGGCACAGTGGTTTCAAATTCAGAGATCAGCATGCGAGTCCCGAAGTTCCGAAAGGCAAATTACCGAAATGGGAAATTGTGAAAGCACTTTATGAATAAGCGCCTGGTCATAACCTATGGTCACATCGATGAAGGATCGAGGAAGGAGCTAGTGCAACCAAGCTCCATTTCAGATTTTCAGGGATCGCGACATGGAGCGTCAAGAAACATTCACCACAGGAATATCGAAAAGTCGAAATGCGAAACGTCGAAGATTTCTAGGATCGAGAGTTGAAAGTGTCGAAACATTTCATAAACAGAAATACCGAAATCACGAAATGTGAAGTGTCGATATGCCGAAACGTTGAAATACGAAAACGTCGAAAAACCTTTTCTTGTGTAGATTTTGGGTTTTGTAATTTAAAGTGTCAAGAGTCTTCGACACAGGATTGTTGAATTGCTGAAATGAGAAAATGCGAAATGCATTTCGATTAACTTGTTAGCACGGCCAAGAATGTAAACTGTAAGGAAGTTATTCAGTTATTATAATTGATTCTTTGAAGGCTGAGGGTTCGATTGTACGGGTTTATGATACCGGAAGACATATAAAGTGATTGTTGCAAGAAAGAAAAATACAGAGAGAGGATTATGAGATATATATGGCTCTGTAAAATTTGAAGAAGAAAAAAAGACAGAGGAGGGAAGACACATACACAGTTTGGAAAATCTAAAGTGGTTTGGTCAAGAATGAATCGTGTAGAGAGGATTTGAATGTTTAATATTTGACAGAGTAGATAAAGATTTGGTTTGCAGGTTCTTAGTGACAGAGAATGATTTCAGGGTGGTAGGGAGGAGCAAGGGGAGACTGTAAAAGTCTCATGTACAAGTTGGTGCTTGTACATCTGGGAGTTGTAGCTTCCAT